>JAKOGI010000563.1:0-277500 GCA_029747015.1 Carnegiea gigantea | reverse complement strand
AGGGGTTTTTATTGGCTACAATCTAATCTAAACTAATCTAGAAAAAAATAGAAGAAGAAGCCCCCAAACAAGGTCGAGAAAGGAGGATTAAATAGAAGACAAGGCAGGCCGCGAAGAACCGAAAGAAACAAGGGGCACGACCGTGCCTAGGTGGCACGGCTGCACCGTGCCATGTGGCACGGCCGTGCCACCTTGCTGGCTGGCTGCCCCGGCTGGCTCCCGTTTTTCCATCTTTTCGCCTGTTTTGATCCTTTTCCGCTCTTTTTCGCGATATTTGCTTGGTTCAATTTATTACCTGCAAGAATAAACAAAACAAGTAAAAATCTCAAAAAAATACTTAATAAAACAAGAAAAAAATCTAAAGATTACGTTATTATACGAGCTAAGATTAGGTGAAAAGGGCATGTAAAATGCGACAAATTATCGCCTAACAAATACCCCCACACCTATCTTTTGCTCGTCCTCGAGCAAAATAAAAGAAAAACGAACTTAAGAACCTAACTCACTTTCGCAGGAATCGCGATTGCATTTAGCGTATGCAACAAGCCCTTTAAACCCCTTAGTTCCCCCAAGTCGACGAGTGAGGTCTTGTGAGGGTTTACAGAAGATATACCCACAAAATCTCAAAAAGAAAAAACAAAGAAAAGAAAAACAAAAATTGAAAAATAAAAATGGCAAAACACAATATAAACATCAGGGTGAACTGTACACATTCGGATCAACCAAAACCCCCTAGTAACTCAAGTATCAGTCTGTACACAAGCATTATATGTATTTCAGGACATATCATCCCAAAGAAGGGCATTCAGGCATCAGCTTTTCACCCCATGATGCATGAAAATAATGAATCCATCTTGGTGCCTGTGTGCAAGTGTATCATCACCCTAAAATTAAGCCTACCAAAACCAAACTCAATCCCACGTAGCTGACACAAGCTACCTTTTCGAATGGCTAGCATAGAAAGCAAGCTTCCCCAATAGCAGTATTGCCTCAAAGGGTAACACCCAGTAGCGCATGCCTCAAAGGGGTGCTTGTCATTTCCAACTCTTTTCTTCCCCACCTTTTTTCTTTCCATTATTATTTTCAATACAAGCTCATGCCACGCCTCAAAGGGATACACTCAGTAGCGCTTGAATTTGTTTGTTTTTGCTTTTGTTTTGGAAAAAAGGGGGTGCCAGCACATATAAAGGGAACTGTGCAGTGGACAATGGGAGAGTCGATCGTGGAAGACTAAGAATTCAGGATGATGACAATACATGAATTCAGGACTGGATTGCAAAATTACGATGGACTGTTGGGGTTAGAACTGAGGTCTAAAACGACAGACTTGGGATGAACATCTATCATGCACATTATACTTATATACGAGCTAATAGTCAAGGTATCAGGGATCAAGGCTGATCAAAATAGTATAAAACTCCCTTAAATGCAAAAAGAAAAGAAAAATTTACACAAAAATGAAAAATTTTCACAAAAATAAGAAGAAAAATGGGAGATCGAAAAATTTTCACAAAAATAAGAAGAAAAATGGGAGATGACCCCACCCCCACACCTAAATTTCACAATGTCCTCATTGGGAGCCGTGAGTCATCACCAACACACAAAAATAAAAAAAACAAAATCAAACACAAGAAAAACAAAAGACGACAAAAATATATACAAGCTAACACACTCTCCCAAAAACACAATCTCACCCAAAACAACAACACGATCACACATATATACAAACTGACACCACCAAAAACAAATATGGACCAATCCAACAACACCACCAATCACAACACAATAAAAATCCACAAAAACACAAAAATGGTGATCATAGCCAACAACGGCTCAGCAACAATTTCACCACAAGATGATCACCAACAAAAACACAATCCTAATATTCACAACTAAACAAAAACAAAAAGAAAGAAAAGAAAAAATAAAAAGAAGGGGGGAGGAGAGTGAGAACGAGTATACCAGGTCGGATACTGAATGTACCCGAACTATTTCATGACGACTTAAGGAGCATCAGCCACTCCTTGCCGCTCAAGATGCGAGTCGTCAGCTCGGATGCAGTCAAAGCTCGCAGGAGCTTATCATGCATAGCTGCATGTAGCTCAGAATGGTGTGAGTAAGGGAACACTGGTAAAGATGGAGCAAACAAAGTTAGTGCCCTCTTAAACTCACCAAATACCTGTGAGAAATCAGCAGAAAAATCAAATGCAATAGTCAACGCGATTTCTCCAGGCATGCCCTCTAGGTACGGATGAGAAGGATCAAGGAGGGGGTCATACCCTCTAAAAGTACCTAGAGACTTACGGCAGGCAGCCTCATTCCCCTCAAGTATCACAAGAGGATCGATAAGCGACAAATCACAACACTTAGGGGAATGGGAGGGTGGTGAACATGAATAGGAAGCATGGGATGTATCAAGAGAGGTGGGGGATATATTATCAACAAAATCAGGACTAGTTGGCCCTGCAACCACAACATCCATGCATGAAGTCCCTGTGGGAGTCCCATAAAAAGTATGCACCTCAATAGAAACATTGTCGGACTCAGACCAAGTATCATCCTCCTCAACACTAGCGCTAACGCCAAAGGTCTCACCTACCTCGAACTCCGTCGACTGAGCTAAAGGGGAAGGTGTATCAGGAAAGGTCATGATAAGCGCAGTGTTGTCCCAAAGGGTATTAGGAAAGGATGAAGCAATAGTGAGTGAAGTGGTCAAGGGAGGGTCAAGTACGTCCTCTAGTCCGGACTGTAGAGGAGGAAAAGACGCACCATCATCACACAGATTGACATCAAGTCTAGGAGTACTAGAACTAGGGTCAGTCTCGGGTGATAGGTATACTCCCGCATTTTATTAACAAACTCAGCAAACTCAACTTGTTGCCTATTCATTGTCTCTATCATATTGCTAAGTCTAGCAAAGCCTTCATTAGAAATATAATAGGGACAAGAATTACTGGCGTGGTCAGAACAATGGCAAATTTCGCACACAGGAGGGGCATAATTATGGATACAAGGGGGTGGGGTACAAGAATCAGAACAACTAGTTTCAAATTCATAAGTGTCCCAAGCCAACCACTCAAGTAATTCCCAAGCTTCATCAACATTTCGAGCATAGAAATCCCAATGCTCCAAAAGAGCATGGGTCTCACAATTCACACCCTCATCAACAACATACAATATTTCCCATTTCCCATATAAACATCCACAAGAAGCACATTGAACAAGATAACCATGTAAACGATCCCAATAACGGTAAAATAGTTCTTGCTCACATTGGGGAAGATGGAAAATTGCCATTGAATTTTTTTTTTCTTTTGAAATTTTTTTTTTTTTTTGGATTTTTTAAAAGCCCTAGCCTCGAATGCTAAAGTAAACCCCAATATCGAAAAACGCCCAGTCCCCGGCAACGGCGCCAAAAACTTGTTACAGAAAAAGTTTTAATATTTATAAACCCCAAGTGCAGGGTGTATCGTTGAGTACTTGGGGTGTCGTCCACAGGGAATTGTGTTTCCAACTACCAGAGCTAACTAAAGCGTCTTAAACTAGGCAGGATCGAAGGGTGAGAAGGGGAAACTAAACTACGCTACAAATACAGAAACAAGCGACTTGGAATTATGATTTTACCAATGGATGAACCAACTAACCAAGACGAGGCCTAACCTACCCAAACCACACTACGAACTAGAGATGGTCAGTTGCACCATCAAAGACCACCCAAGCCCTCTCTCAAGGGTCATGAGCTAGTCTAACTCGCGTAACCACCTACTTTCGTGGGGTTAGTCGAATTAGACCACAAAACTAGCAACCCCGGACCTAGCTCGATTCGGATACTACTTTCGTGTCCCGAACTCGGCCATTCCCTCTCCCACACTAGCAAATTGACCTCACCTCTCAGCATAAGTCAATCGCCCAAAAAATATGGATGAAAGCCCTCTCAGGCATTTCATCGAACACTTGGCGGGCGTGAAGGAAAACTCTAAGTTCTAGGCATAGATTGGGTATGGTTAGGCCAACTACAAGATTAATTAGCCATCAAGAGGCTAATCACAACCCAAGCCAACACAATCAACCAACTAAACATCAAAAACGAATCAAAACCTAAACTAACAAACAAGTGCAAGAACACGAAGAACAAAGCAAAGGAAATGAAATAAAATGAATTCAAACAAGTAAATGACATAAATTAACAATGAAATTAAACATATAAATCAAACAAAACAAATACAAGAATTAAACTAGCAAAACATAAACAAGAACAACAATGAAATAAATAGAGAAAGGAAGAGGGAAACTTATGCTTGAATTGATTGAAGAACTTGAAATCCACAAGCTTGAATCCCAAAATATAAACTACAATCCTAATCTAATCCTCCTATTGAGGTTTTTATTGGCTAAAAACCTAACCTAAACTACTCTAGGAATCGCCAAAGCAAAACCCCCGAACGACCTCACGAACCCCCCCGTCAGCATACGCCCGAACGAAACCTTAAATAAACCGAGAGCGCGACGAAACTGGGGAGGTGGCACGACCGTGCCACGTGGCACGGTCAGGCCGTGCCATGTGGCACGGCCTCACCGTGCCACATTGCTGGCACGGTGGGCTATTAACCCGGTTTTGCCCGATTTCGTCGGTTTCCGCTGTTTTTTCTTCGTTTTGTCCCGTCTTCGTCCCTTTTCGCGACATTTGCTTGATTTGGAGTTATTTCCTACAAAACATAAATAAAACAAGGTAAAATCCTATAAAATAAAGTTATTATACGAGCAAAAGGTGGGTGAAAGAAGCACGTAAAATGGGTAAATTTACCGTTCAACATGTAATTGGTTTACTCCGGGCGTGTGGCCCATTGAGCGTGGGAATGTGTGTTGTTTATCTATTTATTGCAGGGAGGTATTGTATGGCTTGAAGCCTGGGTTATAGTCAAATTTAAGGCGGAACTCTGTCCGTTTCTTTCGAGGGACATATACATGTGTGTATATATGTACATATATATACATATATATATATATATATATCTATATATATATATATATATATATATATATATATATATATATATATATATATATATACATGTATGTGTATTGAGTTAGTATTCCCCTTGTTTTGGAATGTAAACCCCAATACTTCGGATGTGTGATCTGTTGAGATGTGTACTGGGTAATGTATGGTTTTCAGGCAGGGAAATGGTCCATTTTATGACGGAGTTCTGTCAGTTTCATTGTAGAACGGTATATACATAAGCACGCACACAAATCCGCCCCCCATGCGCACAAAGAATGAGATACATGAAGGCGTAAATATATTAATGGTAGTGATTGTTGTGTAAATTTAACAGGTGAGATTAATTTTGCAATTGATTTATTCATAACTGCAATAACCCACCTGCACAGTACATTAAATACGTATGTTACTAAATCAATCTTGTGACTTGCATGTGCAGGAACGATTCACATGGGATCCTGAGCATGAGGACTTAGTCAGAAGAGAATGGCAGCAGAAGGTCCGTGTCAGACTGAAGGATATAGTGCACAAGACCGTGAAGGACCCTCCAGAGAAGATCATTCATTGGATGACTGATGGTCTTCGCACTTCACTAAAGACCAAGAGGGAAACACATGAGGAATTCAAGAAGCGGTCGGAGCGAAACAGGAAGAACAAGGTAAAGGGGCTGAAGGCAAAGATTGGGCACAGTCAGGGTTCAATATCAACAACAATGTGGGCTCAGAGACTGGTACGAAAATGTTAATTGCTTTAGTGAAATACATTTTCTTCACTTTGAGAAGTTGCCAATGTCGAAATATATATGTGTGTATGACAGGGGAAGCAACTGGGAAGAAGACCTTCGGCTGCTGAGTTATTTGCCACCACTCATTCCAAGGTTGATGAGAGCGGTCAGCGCATTTGGTGCGATGAGTACGCACAGAGTGTGTATGTAAGTATTACATGAAAGCTTTGTTCACTACGTAGATGCCTGAAATGTACGCATATGTAATTTGTTTGCCTTCCTGATTTGTTTCCAACGAAGCAGGAAAAATATGAGCAATTGAAAGTAGGAACTGATGTGCAAGTCGGTTCCGCAGCAGATGATAACTTGTTCTTCAAGGCAAGTGGTGGCTGGAGTGACAAGGGCTCCATATACGGACTTGGAAGAGAGGGGCCAGCCATGTTTGAGAGACCGATCACGTCCAGGCGTAGTGGCGGCAGCACTTCATCGGCATATTCTTCCCCCATAGTAACCCAGCTCCAAGATCAGTTGCAAGCGACACAGAATGAGCTGCAAACGACTCAAGCTCGACTTCATTTGACAGAGGAGGAGCTGAGGAGTACTAGGGAGGAGTTGAGTAGTACTAGGGAGGAGTTGGAAGCTACCAGGAAGGAGATGGATGCGCAACGGATTGGGCTGCTGGAGCTTAATGCTCGGTTTGATAGCTTCTCGGCGCTGCTTGGCCACCCCACCCGTGCGGACAACTCTCAGGCATCGTCGTAAATGTAGGTATGTGTAGTTGTACACGTTAATGAACGTGGTACTGTGTAACATTGGGCTCGGAATTTCATGCACGTGACCGACTGAACTTTGTAATTGTTGTGTTCGTGGAATGCGAAATTGTGGATATTTTGGTGCAATTTGTGTAATTTCAGTGTAATTCAGGGATGCTGAAATACCCGGCATGTATATAGCAAATAATATGCCCAGGTTAGAGACCGAAATTGATATTTCGGTCTCTGTTTGAGACCGAAATAAAAGTTTGGTCTCAAACACAGGTAGACAAGAATATCAGCCTGTGTTGGAGACAACCTAAAAATCGATCTCCAATTGAGACCGGTAACCGGTCTCCAGTAGAGACTGGTAGCTTCGGTCTCAACTGGAGACTGCCCCTTCGGTCTCAATTGGATACCATTAATTTTGGTCTCAGATTGAGACCAAATGTATGGGTCTCTAATTGAGACCAAAATTGGTGGTCTCAATTAGAGACTGGCACAATTTGGTCTCCAATGGAGACCAAGAAAATTGGTCTCAACCAGAGACCGGCCCAGCTTGGTCTCAGTTGGAGACCACTAAACTTGGTCTCAATTAGAGACCGGTAGATTTGGTCTCTGTTGGAGACCGACATGTCTGGTCTCTAATCGAGACCAGAACATTTGGTCTCAATTAGAGACCAGCCCATTTTGGTCTCAAGTGGAGACCCCTGTGCCCAAAGCTGGTCTCTAAATTTGAATTGCTACCAAGGGTTTAGAGACCGATGCTTTTCGGTCTCTGTTTGGTCTCTAATTATTTAGAGACCGGGTTTCCCCATTTAGAGACCGAAAAGCTTCAGTCTCTAATTGGGCGGATTCTTGTAGTGTAAGAACATATTGAAAAAGTGGTTTATTACTTTAATTATTTTGCAATAATATTATTATTTTTTTTTTAGTTATCATTATTGAATATGTGGATACCCTACTATCTACCAAATACCCACCTCAACTATGGATAGTTATCAATCTCATACCCATTATGCATTCTTAATGTGTATTACCCACCCAATTTGGATGGCTAAGGGCGGGTACCCATCTAATGAGTACAAATTCCCACCCTTACTTGCGGGGCCATAAGTTTATGCTTACGCTTATACCCAAGGCTATTCAAGTCATTTAGTTCTATAAGCCCAAGGCTACTCTCAAGATTACAGACGATGATTATTCTTAGTGAGATTTATCGTAGTTCGTGGATTAATAGGTTGCACAAGAACGAGTGGTAACGTATATTTTATATATATATATATATATATGGTGTGTACTTTTAGCAAAAATTACATAAAGATATCCTAAATTTGTGTAAATTATTTTAAGGATCTTCATCTTTAAAAATAATTTTTCTATGCTTTAAATTATGTGAAAACTAATTTATGGGCCCTTTTGCACTTGAAAAAATGTATTTACCGTTTCAATTAAAAAAGATAATGTAAAAAACCCTAATCAAATTTAAAAATATTATAAATTTTCCAAACTAATAGAAAAATATAATAAGACTAATCAAAACGTGTTGAGATTCAAGTATTATCTCATTCATCATCATCTTCGTCTCTATTTCATTTTTATCCTGTCAATCTCTTTCATTATCAAACTATTCACCACCCGACCCCAGACTCGACCCACCACCACAAATCCCTTCTCTCTTTGGCTCCCCCAACCCCTTTTATTTTCTATTTAACATGAACCCCAACAAATCATAAACCCCTTCAATTTTAGCAAGCAATAAATCACCCCCAAAAAAAAAAAAAAGATAGATAGAGTGGTTGAATTGTCATTGAGCTAGAATCTTACTCCATAAGATGGAAGAATCCGATACTAGATAGGGACCATAAAATCAAAATTCCAATTATAAAAATCAAAATTTTCGATATGGTTTTAAATTTTTCTAATATGAAATGTGTGATTTTAGATTTAAAACTTTTGCATCTTATATTGAAATCAATTGCAAGAAAGAGGACAATTTTTAATGGAATTTTTGACGGAAAAAAGTGCAGATTTTGACGGAAAATTGACCTACTAACGGAAATTTTGATGGAAATTTTATCCGTAAAAAAATCACTGGTCGAAATGTCCATTTCAACCGACCCGTCAGAAATACTGACGGAAGAATTTTGACGAACTAACAGCCCGTCAAAATTTCAATTGACGGACCATATTGACGGATTGACAATTCGTCAGTACGATTCTGACGAAAATTTTGACGGGTTGACAGTCCGTCAGAACACTTTTTGACCAAAAATTTTGACGGAAAAGTTTATCCGTCAAAATTCCAAAGATTTCAGGTTATTTGTGCCAGATTTTTGACGGGTTTTTTTATGAATTCCATCAAAAATTGTGACGGCAGTAGTATTCTCCTCACAATTTTTGATAGAGTCCATCAAAAATCCATCAAAAATTAAACTTAAAATTTCAAAGTTTTAAATTTTGACCGAGATTATGTAGCATGGAATATGATGAACCAAAGTAATATAATAAAATTAGTGACACAATTTTATCAAAAATTTAATAATATCGTCAATCATTAAAATATAATAGCAGTTGCATTGTTCTAAAAATAGTTAAGTAGTTCAAAAGTAACTTTATGTGTTTTGACCAATTAAAACCCTACCAAAAATCCAAACTAAAAAACAATTAAACCAAGATAACTAAAAAAACTTATCTCAAAATTACAACAAAATTTACAATAGTTGGAGATCCAAATTAATGCACAAATAAAGAGCTAGAGCCCTAATATGTTGTGCTAGTTTTAGTGCTCTCTATTCTTGTCTTCATTCCTGCTTTAAATTCTCTGTCGTATCATATATTACAGAAGAAATTTAAACAAATGTCTGCATCACCAAGGAAAAAAGGTGTTATTTACTAAAGATGGGCAACATTACCTAGTTAACAAAACCCATCTATAATTCCTCCTAAAATTCAAATAATCTGTTTCAAAGTAAAATCCAAAAGAGATGAAGAAGACAACCCAAAATTAATATTATTGCAAATCCCCCCGGAATGCAACTCAAGTCACAGAAAACCAAAAATTAAAACTGAATCTATAAAATGTTAGATCCTTTAAAAATTTCATGTGAGAAATTATAAAATTTCAGATCTAAGATTTTAAAGTCTCAAAACTTAAATTTTCAAATCAGAAATTGGAAAAATTTAGATTCAAAACTTTCAAAATTTGAATCTTGAAATTTCAAATCAAAAGTTATAAAATTTTTGGAATGAGATTTAACATCCCAATATTTCTAAATTTCGAACCTTGAAATTTCACATGAGAAATTGCAGAATTTGGATGTAAAAATTTCATATCTGAGCTATAACATGCAAATTGAATATGAAATTTCAAAACCTTGAAATTAAAACAAAAAATGGAAAACTTAAAGTATTGCAAATCCTCCTAGAAGGTAATAATATCATCATTACCGGCACACTTGAGCATCTTCGACATATTAGCTAGAGTCATCTCCATTGAAATGATCCTATTACACTGATATGCTCGAAACCTTCAATCCATGGCTTGGACAGAAAATCCAGATGCAGAACAATGAAGTTTGCAAAAGGAAGCTCCAACATTTTTTGATTGTTGCTGAGATTGATTGATTGATTTCTAGGGAAGGAGAGAGTGAGGGCATGGTCGAAAATTACCTATACTCACAGGGAAATGTCTCCTTCGCTACGATTGCAGCCCCGCCAACCGCTCCTCATCGGGAACCCTGCCCACATACCGAACTTCTCGCCGTCATGGCAAACTATAGGCCATTGAACTTGCCATTTCACCGGAAATCCAAAAATCTGAAACCCACTCCTTCACTCACCCTGAACTGATTTTTTTGTGGATCTGAAATTGGAATTGAAGGGCCTTTTAGTGGGGTGGCTGGTGGATTTGAAGTAATGAAGGAGTTGTGATTAGTGAAGTTGATGAGCGCGAATTAAATTAGATGGATGAAATTTGAAATCACATGCTTTTGCAGGGCATCTTTCGGGATAGGAGAAGTTGAATTTATTAAAAATTTTGATGGACAATTCTGACGGGTCCTGTCAAAATCAATGCAAGTGGGCAGAATCTTGCAGAAATTTTGATAGACCCGTCAAAACTGCTTGCGTCCTGTCAAAATTTTTCATCTCTTTTTGATGGCTGCGGTCAAAATTCTATAAAGCCCGTCAAAAATTTTTTCGAGATTTGTATTTACAGTAATACTGTCAAAATCAAATTCTTTCCATCAAAATTTCTTTCACATATTTTGACATACCAAAAGTCTGTCGAAAGGCTGAGAGAGATAGAGAAGGGAGCGTACACAACTAGTGAAAAAGAGGAGGAGGAGGAGGAGGAGAACTTATGAAGCCAAGGTGGAGGCTGCTCAATTAGGATTCAAATCTGGCTTTTCTGTGGCAGAGAGACCAAGGAACGTGAGGCAATGTTGGCGTTAGTGGTGGTGGTCCAACTTCAGCAGGCATGCATGGTGGCTCCTTCTTAGAGGGTTGCAGGTGGTAGTGGGTTGGGGGGGGGGGGGGGGCGCTGGGTTAATAGAGGTGGTGGAACTTTTGTTTAAAGCATATTGGGTTAATGGAGGTGACCATTGGTGGCAGTGACTTCAAGATATTGGTGATGGCATGGAGGATGGAGAAGATGACAGAGATGATGAGAGAGATTGAGAGGATGAATATGGAGACGAAGACGAAGGTGGAGACGAGTGAGATGATAAATTTCAACAAATTTTTATATTTTGTGAATTTTTTTTATATTTTTCTATTAGTTTATAACATTTATTATGTTTTGAATTTTTAGAAATTTTTTTTAACTGAAAGGGTGATTACATCTTTTAAGGTGTAAAAGGTACATATAAATTATTTCCCATAAATTTATGATATTTCCAAAGCTAATTTTCAAAACAGAGGGTCCTTAAAATAGTTTATGTAGAACTTATGGTACCTTTGCGTTGCTTTTGGGTACTTTCAATTATCGTGTACATTTAATATATGAGCAATTTTTAGTATGTAAGTGCTTATATAACATGTGAAAGTATATATTTTTAGGAAAATAATATCAGTTTCGACAACAAGTAAACCAGTTGACACAAAAGACAAACTGTTTCCAAATAAACTTAGGTGAGTAGAATAAGGAACTTTGGACTTACGAGTGGATGGAGTATCATCCCGCTGCAAGTGCTGATGTGTTCCTCTTCGATGATCTGTACAAAATGCTGATCCCGGGTTTGACCCGAGGAAGGGGGCCTTACAAGTTACGAAGCTCACGTTAACTAAGAAGGAGAAAAAAAGGGAAAGGAGAGAATAAAGATGAAGAGAGTTTTATTAATTTTGGGATACAAGCATTATCTCATGAATAGTGGTCAATAGTTGCCATATCAAGTCATATCAAATTGAAATACTTGCACCCTATACCAATAAATTCATGAGAAAAGAAAATTAGCAAACTGCATTACAACAATGAACCCAAGTGAGAATACCGACCTACAAGAGCTACTGTTGAGGTTGGACAAGGGAGAGAAGGGGGCATGGGGTTAGCAAAGTCAACTGACCCCCTTTCAACAAAACCAAAAAAAAAAAAAAACTTTGCGGGAATATTTGGAAAAAATGGTTTATATAATAAATAAAAGAATGATTTTGTAGTTACTTTTGTAGTTTAATTTGTGAGTAAGTTGATTTGCCTGTAAGTTAATTTGCTTTTTGCAGTTTAATTTGAGAGTTTAATTTGTCAATTTTAATTCTAAATTTGTTTACTTCATGGGTTTAATTTTACTTCTAGGACAAAATGCATAGATATATCAAAAAGACTGCTAAGGAATTACCATTCTATTTAAGTGCTGGATCCAAAAACTCTCCTGTAAACGATGGTGGGATTGATGTCACTCGACTATAACCACCAACTTGTGATGCAAATAACAATCCCACTTTCTCCTCTACTGGGAGAAGTTGAGTCGATGGCTATTACTAAATTTCATATTGAATGTACTATTATTTTGACATCCTCCCCAAAATTTTTGGCTTCGCCAATGTTGGAGTCAGGGGGAAAAAAGAGGACTAAAGGGTTATGGCTTTAGGTAGTGAACCATCTAGCTCGCTGCAAGAAATTCATTTTATAGTACTGGACTAAGGTGATGGACATTTGCTCCTAATAAGTGAAACCAACATTTTCTACGACAGATGATAATATTACATAGAAGTTTTAGATTATCAACAGAAAATTGGTCTTAAAGTTCGTAAATCCCAAAAGAATACATACCATAAGAAATTTTCAAATTTTGAATTCTGTCAAAAACACTGTCGAAACAATGTTAGAAAACTAAAACACATGCACCCCCATTTAAATTTCAATATTTTCAACAAAATGTTCCCTTGGGAATTTCAAAAAATTATTTTATAATAGTTTCCACCACAAATTTCATCAATAATTAAGTATTCTTTTAAAACATTGCATTGAAATTCTACTGATAATTGTAATTTAATAATTTTAGATATTTTCCAGGATAGGGCTATTGAAAATTCTTTTAATAATCCTTTGGTTAAGAGCCTGTTCCCTTCATAGGTAAATTTGGGTGAGTAAAAGAATGAAATAGGTTGAGGTGGATTGAAGTAAGTTGAAGTGGGTTGAAGTAGATTGAAAGTGGGTTGAATTTTTTTTATGTGATAAATTAAACTTGGTTAAAATAGTTGAAGTGGGTTGAAGTAGGTTAAAGTGAGTTGAAGTGGGTTAAAGTGGGTTGAAATAGATTGAGGTTGGTATTTTAGAATTGACCCACGAAAAGAGCAGAGCCTAAATCCTATTCGAGTATGCTTTTTTCATTTGAGAGAGAGACAGATTGACTGAAATTAAGAGTGGCAAAGGACCACCAAAACCATTCTTCACGAGCTCCACCCCAAAATTAAAGCATTCTTTAGGACTCTTTTTGCTTCCTTCTTATTCATGCATAGTCTAAGGGTACTGACTTTCTTCTTCTCTCATTATCTCTAGTAATCTCTCTCGTTATTTCTAGTAATCCAAGGTTTGACTTCAATCTCTGACAATGAAGACAACACAAGAACATGAGGTGGAAGGGACAAAAAATACAGAAAAAAAAAAAAAAGGGTTCTCTCAAGTAGTAGTCTTTCCCTCATTCTATTGTTAGAGTAATGGCAACAAGGTAGCGTTTCTTCTCTTTTCTCTCTCTCATATTTGTCCCACATGAAACTTTTGGGGGGTGTTTTGAGGGGTTCATATATCTCATTCTCTTTGCCCATGTTGAATAACTTAAGACTATACTTTATGGGGCTGAGGGTGTCTAGGGCCGCCACACGCGGACGCACGCCTGCCCGTCCGGGCCGCGCGCGGTGCGGGCTGCGGGTTGGGGGTTGTGGGTTGTGGGCCTAACCTTTCTTTTTGGGAGAAATCTGTTCGACATTTTCGTAACAAATTATGCTAAAATCCTCCGTGAATCACTCCCTACCGTTATAGTCTTCCTGGTCTTTCTCCTCAACTTGAATGTTGCCTTATTCTACGCCTCTTTAATGGCCAGATATTCTGCCCCATTTTGCGCCATTTTAATGGCCCTAAAACAGCCTCTTTTCCCCTATAAATAGAGGCCTTAGCAGCATGGTTTAGTACACCTGTTCTCACACTTCTCTCCTCTCTTCTACTTCTCTATATTCTGGGCTACATAATGCATACTCCAAACTCTTGACCGCGAAGTGCACGCGTTCAAGAGTGCTGAGTTAAGCTTGGGAAGCAACCATCTGTATCGATTTGCACTGTAGTCAAGCTGTAATTGCTTTCAAGACAGTAGTTTTATCCACGACTCAGTCTGTTCGATTGTTTGTTAGCCATTATTCTTCTTATTCTTCTAACAATTTGAAAGCAATTAGACGCTTTGACCAGAAAAACGGAATAGACTATTTTGACATCTACTCTCCTGTGACCAAAATTTTCACTATTAGAACTTTAATTGCCTTAGCTGTAATCTTTGATCTTGTTGTACATCAAACGGATGTCAAAACAGCGTTTCTTAATGGTGACTTAGATAAAGAAATTTACATGACGCAACCTGAGGGTTGTGAGGTACCTGGTCAGGAGAACAAGGTGTGTAGACTGAGAAAGTCCCTTTACAGTCTAAAGCAGGCTCCAAAACAGTGGTCAAGAAGCAGAATGGCTTAAGGGTCTATTAGCAGACGTGCCACTATGGGAAAAACAGGAGACGCCTATTTCCCTGTATTGTGACTCGCTGGCGGCAATAGGAGTGGCGCACAACAATGTCTATAATGGAAAGAGGAGACACATCCGTATTAAACACAGTGCGGTAAAATAATTGCTGAAACATGGTGTCATATCCCTAAAGTATGTGAGATTTGAGAAGAATCTGGCGGATCCTCTCACTAAAGGATTGACAAGACGAGTAGTGCTTGAAACGTCGAGGGGAATGGGACTTAAACCTATGGCTTGAAGTAGTATGGTGGATACCCATTAATGGTCAAATGAAACCATACTAATCTTCAAGATGCACTACATCCCTCTTCCTATGGCGTGTGGTAGTGCTTAGAGGTTGAGCTTACGCTCTTAATGGATTCATACCCATTGTGGGGGTTGCTAGTGAGAAGCACCTGATGAATTCACCGTTTCATGATTGTGAGGCTGAGCTATATCATGCTCTTAATAATTCCATAGCCATAGATATGGTGGTCTATGTTGAGATAGACTTGATAAAATTACCTATGTAAGTGTGAAGATCTGACCGCCTTCTATGAGAGACTTGGCCTATCTCTCTAGAGCATTTATGAGACCTGAGGTGTGCGCATGGCCATAAAAGCGCTAGTGTAACCATTGCGGAGGATGCTGTTTGTTAAGGGTTGATATGTGATGTGGGGGCCTCAATCGATGTCTTATAAATTGAAGACTTAGTTCACTTGTTAGACTATTGGTTGTTGCCTCATATCACTAATGCGCCAGTTCAAATCAAAAGATATTGATGCCTAAGTATCTGACCCCCCACAGTCTAGAATTCTTTTCCTAAACCATTTTGACTTGTATGTTATTAGTGGGGGACTGTTAGAGTAATGGCAATAAGGTAGCGTTTCTTCTCTTTTCTCTCTCTAATATTTGTGCCACATGGAACTTTTGGGGGTGTATTTTGAGGGGTTCATATATCCCATTCTCCTTGCTTATGTTGAATAACTTAAGACCATGCTTTATGGGGCTGAGGGTATCTAGGGCCACCACACGCGCGCGCGCCACCGCCGCCCTCCTATCCCGTCCGGGCCGGGCGTGGTGCGGCGCGGGCCATGGGTTGGGGTTTGTGGGCCTAACCTATCTTTTTGGTAAAAATCTGTTCAACATTTTCGTAATAGATTACGCTAAAATCCTCCGCGAATCACTCCCTACCGTTATAGTCTTCCTGATCTTTCTCCTCACCATGAATGCTGCCTCATTCTACACCTCTTTAATGGCCAAATATTCTGCCCCATTTTGCGCCATTTTAATGGCCCTAAAACAGCCTCTTTCCTCTATAAATAGAGGTCTTAGCAGCATGGTTCAATACACCTGTTCTTGAACTTCTCTCCTCTCTTCTTCTTCTCTATATTCTGGGTAACATGCTGCATACTCCAAACTCTTGACCGCGAAGTGCACATGTTTAAGAGTGTTGAGTTAACCTTGGGGAGCAATTACCTGTATCGATTTGCACCGTAGTCAAGCTGTAATTGATTTCAAGGCAGTGGTTTTATCCACGACTCAGTCTGTTAGATTGTTTGTCAGCCATTGTTCTTCTTATTCTTCTAACAACTATTCCCCTCAAATGTCATGTTCGAATTTCAAAAGTTACATGAGAAAATTTTAGTTCTAAAATTCCAAATTATATATTTTAAATTTGCAATATAAGATTTTTAAATATCATTTTTGAATACAATTTCATTTTTAAAAGTTGAAATTCTTGATGTGAAAGTTCATAGAATTCTAATATATGCATTCTTAGAGTGTTAGATATGAAATTTTAAAATTTGGATTTCAAATTTTTTTAACATTTTTTATTAAATTTTCAATTTGAAGAGTTTCTAAATGACCCCTTTTTTGTCATGTAAGGATCTTCAAAGATGGTAGCAAGAACAAGAACTCCAATTTCATTTGAAATTTTGGTAATATTTTTGAACTATCTTTGTAATTTTATGAAAACTTCCTGTAATATTTTATAACACTATTATGATTTTATTTTTATGATATTTTTACTTTTATGAAAATTTTTTGTGATTTGTGTATGACATTCAACTTTCATGATACGGAAAAAGTGGAAAGCATGACTGCGTGAGGCTTTCAAATACGGAATGCTCGCTAAACTTCTTTTTAAATTTAATAATTTTTCGACAAAATATAAGCATTTAAATTATATATTTTTTAATATTATCACGAGTATACTAGGTCATAAAATTTTTAGAGGGTGTTAATTTATCAGTAAACAAGAACTATATTTCAACTAACAAAAAGTATGCCAAAAATATTCCAACATATTGTGATTAGTTCATTTTAAAATCTATCATTAAAACATCCTATTTTCAAGGTGATATTTTCCATCTGATTACATCATATAGTGTTACTAAAATTTGATAACTATTTTGTTAAACTACAAAAATACTTGGATCTGCGATGGAATCTCCGGCGGAAAAATTGGAAAATTCCGATGGAAAATTCAATATCTGACGGAAATTACGACGGACAGGCGTCTGTCGGAAATTAGCTCGTCGCAGATTATATTCCGACGGATTCTCGACAGCCTCCGATGGCTTTTCTGACGGAATAACCCGTTGGAAGTTCCGTCAGTCAGTTTTAAGGGTCTGCAGAATTTTGGAGGGGAGGAAATTCCATCGGAAATTTCCGTTAGAAATTCCGTCGGAAATCTCCTCTTCCCCCCCCCCAAAAAATTTTGGCTCCAAAAAAAATTTGTATATTACTTAAATATAAAACAACCATCACAAACACACAAACAACATATATTATGGTTGCTAATATGAATTTTCATATCTAAAAATTAAATGCGCTAAATTAAAAATTGTTCATGACATCCACAATTGCAGCTTGAGTGTACTCCTCCCATCTCTTGTGGCGCTCCTCCTGAAAGTTGCCAAAAATAAAACTATTACATACTAAGGCGACAATTATAACTTATGGATAATGTTGCTAATCTGATTGCCTTTACTGTTATATATACTACAATTAATTTCAATAAATATATTTTAGAAATCAATTTAATCAATGACCAATGAATTATTATAATATATCATATAATTCAATATTTGAAAGACAATAATGAACTTATGTACGAATATTACCACAATGCTGAAGCACGCACATAAATAATTATACGTAAAGATAATTAAAAAACCTGTTACAATCGACAAAAAACAATGCTGAATCTGTGGCAGGAACATGAATAATTGCGATTTTTTGAGGATCGTAGAACATTATTTCTTTTTTTTACCTATCTAAATACATAACAAATAAGCTATAACTAACACCATTTACCAAAACAAATATTTCCCTTTCAATATACGGCCATTTAAATAAAAATTACTTGTCCACACAAAATTTTAATAATATTTTTGTTCCATAATCGATAACTACTTACAACTATTTATCCAAATCAACATACATACAAATTAAACTATTTATTTCACACTTTATCCAAATAAACAAACCCCCCAAAAAAACAAAATACTATTAAGCAGAAAATAAAATAAAAATACTTAACAAATCAAACAAATCATACAAAAAATTAACCATACCTCAAAAAAGAATATATTTCACATACTTACCAAAAATTAATATACACAACAAATCCAACAAAAAAGAAACATGCTTAACATAGTTAAATCATTTACTAAAACAAAACATATTATACATGTTTACCTACTTACAACTATTTCATTTATCAAAATTAACATACATTACAAATTAAATTAAAGATTAAATTATTTACTATAAATTTTATATTCACTAATGACACTAGTAAAAAAAATTACATTCATATTTAGTTCACATTTTATATTCCCATATTCTGAAAATAAATTTTCACAAAAACCTAAAATACAACAATGCAATTAAACATAAATGCTACAAAAATATAAATTTAACATAACTATTTTATTTTTCAAAATAAACCTAATTAAGCATCAAACACAAATTAAACTATTTATTTCACACTTCATCCAAATAAACAAACCCCCCAAAAAAATACTATTAACAAATCATACAAAAAATAAAATAAAAATTCTTAACATACAAACAAATCATACAAAAAATTAAACATACCTCAAAAAAACATATGCTTCACATACTTACAAAAAATTAATATATACTACAAATCGGATAAAAAATAATCATACTTGACAAACTTAAATCATTTACCAAAACAAAACATATTATACATGCTTAACATACTTCAACATTTTATAATAATTATACAATTTTAAAATATTTTATTCCACTTATCCAAATAAATATACTTCACAAATCAAATAAAAAATTAACATAATTCACATCCATATTTTCTACATCAATATTTTACGAAACAAAATAAATTAAATAAACTATACAAATACACTTCAAAATTGAATTTCACAAAATTTAACAACACATACCAAATTAATATAATTTCAAAACACAACAATTTCACTAACCTTCAAATATCCAAAAAAATAATCGGATTATCGGCGGAACTGGCTGCGGCGGCGGAGGAACGAGCCTCAGCGGCGGCGGCAACACTTCAACCTATTCATAACAAATCAACCACCATAAAAAATACCAATTAATGTAAATATTTCAATTTCAAAGAATAAATTAACTAAAAATAAATGATTTACCATTGAATTATACACGACGGCAACTCTTTTTTCCGATCACCTGCCACCAGAAGCCATGAATCTTCTGCTTTCTCTCTCTTCCTTGCTTCCTCTTTCTAACTTCATAGCTTTCTTTCTCTCTTTTCGCGGCTGAAATAAGGGCATCGCATGCCCACCCGAAACATGAAAAATCAGATCTGAAATGTTTTGGAAAAAGCACCTGAAAATTCCGACGGAAATTCCATCGGATTCCGACGGAATTCCATCGGAATTTCCGAGGGAACCATTTTTCGTCGGAAATTCCATCGGAAATTTGTATTTCCATCGGAAACTCTTCTCCCTTCCATCGGATGCCTATGGTGTCGTTGTTTCCGTCGGAGTTTGACACCGTTTTTGTAGTTTACAGTGGTTGATCTATAAAACTTATAAAAAAATTAAAAAAATAACAGCGTTGATAAATATTCTTGCGTAGTACTGACAGCATGTTTCCATTGGCATTTCAGCTGTGATCCTTCAAATACTGACTCCTTGAATATGTTGGAAAATATGTTGTTCACTGCAATTCATACAATTTTTCGTGATTGATTTGGGCAATCTAGCTTGCCTTTCTTATAGCACTGAACCAACTAGGTAGAGAATTATAGACAATACTAAGGGCCTTGCACCAAGTAGTCTGGGTCATTTGGTGCCATGGAGAAAGGGACCCATGTGCAATTCCATTTGTACCTATGAGAGAAATCTACGAATTACGAGGATGTCACAACTATCAACACAACAAAATTCATGGTAATAGTGGGCCGTTAGGTTTTTTTAGTGGGCAACTTAACATGTCTATCCCACATCAAGAAAAAAGGCGAACAAGATTTTATGAGCTAAATGTCAAGGTAAGTTCACCACAATAATAACCATTTTCTATTTTCAAGTTGAAGCGAGGACAAAGGATTTTAGAAAATAATTGTTGGGGAGATCCAAAGAGGGATCCCATTGTAACCAACGTCAATAAGTATAACCTAAGTGAGGTTCCATCATAAAACCAATTGTTAATAGGAGGAGTAGCCCACTTGACTCATATACCATGGTTCTTCTCTTCAAACTCCCGATATATGTGATATATATTCCCAACAATCCCCCTCACACATGAGTTTCTTTGGACCACATCAATGCACAAGCTCCCCTTTAAGTGGTTCCAAGGTGTCAAGCTGCTATCAAGTGCACACCCGTACTTTACTGCATAGACTCTGCATGCTGCTCTATACCATGCCTCCATGCCATCCACTGTGTTCCATGAGTACCGACTGTGCATTCTACATGTTTTTTTTGGTGTTGCCCATGCATGGTGCTTTTTCACACTACCACCCACCAAGAGTTTATCCATGCCATCAAGCCACGCTGCAGTACACATGTTCCCGTTCGATCAACACCTGCGTATCATTTCACTAAGCTTGTCCATGGGGTCCACCATGCTACACATTTTTCGGTCAGTTGAATGCACCATTGGCTCTGATACTACATGTTAGAGAGATCCAAGGAGGGAGCCCACTTCAACCAAGGTCCATGACTATAGTCCAAGTGAGGTTCTATCCTAAAATCAATTAGTAATTGGAGAAGTATCCTACTTTACTTATATACCATGATCATTCTCTTCAAACTCACAATGTGGGACTCTTCATTCATGTGTGATATTCCCAACATTGATATTTCGGCCAGAGTCAGGATAAGATTTTTTTTGCTAGTAAACAATCTAACCAACAGTGAGGGGCACATTATCGATGATATCAGAGTGGACTGTCTCCTATGTAGAAGAAAATATAAACTATTCATAGTGCCCATAAAAAAAACTAGTTATAGACTACCAGCCTAAGAAGTGATCCAAGGATCTCACAGGGATATTAATTCTTTTAAGTGGAGGATATTGTGGTATTGGCATCCAACATAAAAGGATTGAATAAAAAAGAAGCAACACTTTATTGGTTGAATTAATCATCTCAGGTTGTTTGCATCAAGTTTAGGTTAGATAAATTTTGGATAAGGTTATGCTCATGTTAGTGAGATGATGGTTTAGTCTGAGTTCAAATGCCATTATTATCAATGGACTTGAATTTTGTCAATGTGTGTCTAGTAGCTCAATTTCTTACTTGATTATAATTAATGGCAAACCTTTCAGTCAAATTACCCCCAAGAGGGGTCTCCATCAGGGGGACCCACATTTGACCTCATTTATTTATCTTGATAGCTATGGATTTTTTTTTTAAGTTTTAATAGCTAAGGCAACCTGCAATAAAGATATTCACAGTGCCAGAATGGCAAATCAAAGCCTAAGATATCCCTCATTTAATCCTTTTCTTTAATAATGATAGTAGTCTGTTTGCACGTGCTAGCATAGAAGGACGCTTGAACATAGTTGAGATTCACAACACTCATAAAAAAAAAGTATCAGCTAAAAATTTAGCTTTGATAAGTTAGAGGTGTCTTTCAGCAAAGCCATCAATGCGAAGTTGTCTGGGTACTTACAGATGTCCTAACACAAGTTGTGTGGAGAAGCATATGAAATTTTTGGGGGCGCCAACCATTGTATGAGATCAAAGAAAGACCTATGTGGAAAAAAAAATCCAAGAATGGAAAGAAAAACTTTTGTCATAGTAGGGAAAAAGATACCAAGTAAGTCACTGGGCAACCCATTTCGAAATTCTACTTAGTTGATAGGGATCATGGTAGTTATAGGATGCCTCATTGAAGAGTTTCATGGACTCTTTGCAAGATATTATTGAGAAACAGTGAGAGTAGGGGCTACAATAGCAAAGCTAAGAGGGTCTCTGTACTCCAAAATGTTACGGTAGGTTGGGATTTAGAAACATGCATGCTTCCAACCTTGCCCTCCTCGTCTATCTTGCCCTCAAAAATAGGCGAAGGACTCATTTAGTCAAAAAAATTCATAGTTGAGCAACATTTATTTTAGGGTATATATTTTCGAATAGGTTATGTCCTTGGTTCATTGCTTGCCTACAACCAAGCAACACATAAAAGAGTATATGGAGTGAGTCCATGTTCTTGGAAGGATTGAAGTGGAGTGTCGGTAATAATAATACCATATAGATCTAGGAAGACAGATGGTTGGTTAACGAAAGCAGGATGATGGTAACCGCAAAGACCATGGTCAATATGCCCTAGTTCGTCAATGAGTTCATCGATTTTGAAAACACAGGTTGGGACTAGGAGCTCATTAAGATAGTCTTTGACAATAGAGATGCTAAAATTGTCTACATTCTACTCAGTGAAGTGCTTCTGAGGACAAGCATGTGTGGTGTTTTGCAAATGATGGGTTTTAATTTTCACAGTGAAATATGCTTTTCTTTTGGGTATGTCAGCTGATATCACGCTCTTTGATGAGGCTTAGCATAGTATGTGGAAGATTGATATTCAACCAATGTCGAACACTTCTTCTGGAGACTCAAACCCTTTAAGATTCCCATTAGGGCAAGATCGCGACATAGACATGTAGGAAAAATAGTTCTAAATCAATGGCAGGAAAATGACAACAGGAGCCGTGCCGTGAGAGTACCACTGCTTTGAAAGCGATTTTAGCTCGAGCTTGGCGCAAATTGAAACAGTCATTCTCTCCCCAAGGTTCACACAGCTAGCTTACTGAACGCGTGCACTCACACCCAGAAGTTTGGAACACACAGGACTATAAATTGCCCAAAACAGTTAGAATAGTAGAGAGTAGAGCAGCAAAGAAGAGGAGAAGAGACAAGAGGAGATGCTTGGTGTACAGCAGCAGGCGAACAAGGTATTTATACTATAAAAAGCAGTTGTTGGGGTAAGAAAAAAAATTAAGGACTGTAGTGACACTACAAAAAACAATGTAAACGTCCGCACTTATCTGGCTACACTAAAGGAAGTGTGAGAGGGAAAATCAGGAACTTTTTAGCTCTACACTTCATAAGTGTGAGGAATCCATAAATCTCCTTCTACATTTATTAACCAAGGACAATTTATAACATCTGCAATGTGTACTAATTTAAACATATTTTTATATTTTTTGTGCAATTTAATTATTTGAGGCACTAACATAATTCTTTGATGTGGATTGTAAGGAAAAGAAGAAAATAGGGAACCAAGTTTTAAAAAATAGTAAAAAGGGTTTTTAAATTTAATATTTGCACAAAAAATATACTATTTATACAATGTTTTTATACTCAATTTATGCTCGTAATAATTGTTATTTTTAAATTTTTATTTGATTTTATTTTCTTTGTAAGTGTTGAATAAATGTTGGAAAAAGCAAGACAAAAAGCCCCAAAAAAATCCAAATCTACTTGGTTACCCCCCCACATGCTGGGCATGTGCCTACCCCCCAACTTATCTCCTCATGTCTCTCTCCTCTCCCTCGGCAAAAAGAAACCAAAAACCCCTAACCTTCATCTTTTCTCTCTTTTCGCTATCTCTCTTGAACTCACTCCACTTCAATGCCATCATCAACACCCCTATCACCACAATCTGCCTCATCCACTCCACTATCTTCATCAGCCAGTGCATCATCACCGAATCGTCCATGCCATTTCACACCAAGGGCTGAGATCGAGCCAATTCGGGTATAAATCGAAGGCAATGACATTTGGACGAGGTAATTTGGAAATTTTAAGTATTAGTTAGGTTTTAGTTTAAGTTTTTCAGGCTAAGTTTTAAGTATCAGTTTCTGGATTTTTAGGGTTGAATTTAAAGTTTTGTTTTACAGATTTTAGGGTTCACATTTCGGTATTTCGACCCTGATTTTGAATTTTAGATCCATTCTCTAGCCTTCAATTTCATATAATCGGATTTTTTTAGGTTGATTTGGAGTAGGTTTGATGAATTTTAGCTTGCATTAGACTGTTTTGGGTTCTGGGTTGTTCTCGGCTAACTGCAAAAATTCCACATCCCCTGTTCAGCCTCTCTGTTGCTTATGCTTTGATGCTCTGTTTCTTCTATGTTTGTTTGCTGCATAATTTGGACTTGGTGTTACTCTACTGCTCGGTTGCTCAGCATTTTTTTGTATTTCTGGTTGTGCTCAAGAAACGGGTCGGGGTTCTCAACTAGGTAGATGCCTTAACCTTGTCCCTTGCTCCTGTTTTACGTTTTTTCTAGTTTGGATGAATGTGGATAACCACCATGAATTTTGGATTGGATGCTATTATATTGGATTATTTGCTATTTAGTTCTGAATTCTGACTTTGATGATTACAAAGGTTATGATTGATTATATGAAGTTGGGCTAACTTCAACAACCTAAGTTTATCATGCAGTTTGGTGTCTAGTTTTGTGTTTAATTAAAAAGTTGAGGCTAGTCCATATCAAATTCTAAGTGTTGTGCTCTGTTTGGCAATGCATATGCTAGTGACATGACAAGTGAGAAGCTTAACTACGTTCTAGTAAATTTTTCATTAGATTGGATAATGATGCTAGTGATAAGTCTATTGATTGTCATCTTCTTTGTCCTAGCACTGTAATAGGTGATGTTAGATGATAAATTTATTGATTATACAGCAAGTATTATAACTAGAAGGGGCAGTGCTTTATGATCTATTTTTGTGATCGAATAAGTGGGTGTAACAAGTGATTTCAGAACCTGCAAGCTTAGTTAACGTATAAAATTGGTGATATGTTGATTCTATACCTTCCAACAGTATTATGGTTCATATTTGAATGCTTTCAATCATGTTCATTCTATCAGGGAAGATAGCTACTAGTTCTCAAGTCCCATATTCTATTCTCAAATATGCTATGACACTCGATGGTTAGTGCCACAAGTTGAATGACATAGAGTCATTTCTCCAATGTTGTAGATCCAAATCTGCAACTTTTTAAAGGCAATATGAAAGAGGTAGGTGCTTGGTTAGATTTACGACTACAATCTTTTTTTTTTAATTAGGGAAGATAGCTACTAGTAGTGGGCATTCATCATGGATTAGTAGGAAGGACTCCAGATGCCGCATCTCTGAACTAAGATGCCACGTCCTCTGGTGTTATACACAAGGTACTCATGCTTGTCTTTAATTTTCTTCATCAAGACTTGAACTGCTTTTAGCGCACCACAATTTGCATAGTTTTCCATAATCCAAATAAGGTCAATAGGGGTACCTATTTTCTTATTAGCATATGTCAAAGTTGTGGCTTAAAGTTGTTGCCACTCACAGCCTCTTACTTTCTCTGTGTGGTATTGTGCCTCCCTCAGTGTTTACCTATACAATTTGATTTACGGTATCAATCAGAGGGAAATGTTGATGCTATGGAATTACAAAGTCAGTTAACATTGTATGCTGTTTGTTCTCTTTATTATTATAGGTGTATGCCTTCCTGGCTCCAAAAATCATTGGTGGAAAAGGTGTACCAACTCCAGTTGGTGAACTTGGCATGATTGAGATGACTCAAGCTCTAAACTTGCACGATGTTAGCTTTGAACAGGTTCGTTGAAATGCTTTGATTATTGAGACTATTGGTTTGAAACATAACTGTGCTTTCCTTGGGGAATATGAATTCCTTATGTTAGTGTTGCGTACATTTGGGCATGATAGATTGGACCAGACATGCTTATTAGCATATTTCTTTAGCCCATCATGATTTGAGACCGACAATTCCATCTGTGTCAGAAACAACAAAAATTGATCCTGCAATTAATCCATATGAATCACGCATTATATCCTTCTATAAAACTTGGGATCCTTCTGGCTGTTTCGCAAACTTCTCGCTACATCCTATCCAGATGTTGGATGAGAATGGCAATTATGTGACATGGTCAACTGTTAAGCACTATTACCAGGTAATGCATCTTGTACTTGTCCTTTTCGGGAGAAATCACCTATGATTTACGAGTGCTTGTTGTGTAAAATTTTCAGTTTACTTCTGATTTTGGGGTATTTTGTTGAAGACTTTTTCTATTGCCATTTGATGTGGATGGAATGGTGTTTATTAAGTCCATTCTTCCTCTAATAGGCACACAAGTTTTATGATGTGCAAGATCCTGCTGCACAAGAATGTTTCCAAGCCATTAAATCTGCAAATAGCCCAGAAGAAGCTGCCAGGATAGGAAGAAAGATGCAGAGGCAACTGCTTGATCTGGTAATGTTGGCTTCACTTACTATTAAGGAGTTGCGCCAACTAATCTGGTTAGCCAATGATGTCCTATCTGATATCTTGTCCATGTCAAGAGTTTGATAGTTGCTGAAATTGGTTGTGGTTCTGTTGTTGGTTGAACTCGGTTGTAGTTCTATTGTTAGTTGAACTCACCTAGGTTCTATATATTGTTAGTTGAACTCGATTGTGGTTCTATTCTTGGTTCAGCTCTATTGTGGTTCTATAGTTGTTCGAACTCTGCTGTGTCTCTTTAAACTTAATTCTGCCGAGTCGACATCTTAGTCAATATCTTTGGTTATCTTTTCTAATAATTCATTTTTTTGTGTGTTTTAATTGTCTAACAGGTTGCATTTTTCGAGCTAACATCTCTCAGTGAAGAAAACGAAGATGGAGATTTTTTTATATATTCTTGGATGTTATGCATATTTTCGAAGTCTAATTTTAGGTAGTATATAGAGCAATAAAATGTTCAATTAGCTAGCTACAACAAAAAATTAGCAGAATGGATTCAAAACAATGCAAGAATATTTAGTGTTGATTACCTTAGTCTTTATTGCTATGTCTACAATTAATTTTTTTAGGCATTAATGTATAATTTATTTAATTGATGTTTGATCTATTTTAATTTGTTGGTTTGTTAATTTTATTAATTTATGCAGGGTGATGCGCGCTGGTAATTAGTATAAAACTTGTTAATTAAAAAAGAATAATTGTATAGAATTGTTCTATTTTTAAGTTAATAAGTTGTATGTTAATTACCAGCATTATTTTTTTAAAAAACTAAAACGACACTAGTAACACTTTTAAGTGTGGGGGAAATTATGATTTCTTGCATCTTCCAAAGTGGGTATGGCGTAAAATGACCACATATAAATTATGGGTAATTAGTACTTATCTGCATTTATAAGTATGAGAAATATAGCTTTACTCGCATTTTCATTAAGTGTGGAGAACACCTCCACACACTTAACTTCCTGACATTTAGCGTAAGTGTGAACAACTGCTATTTCTACACTTATAAGTGTGGTTATTAGCAAAATTAAATGTGGAGAGAAGTAACATTTTTTGTAGTGTGATTTCATGGCCCAAAGTTAGGACCACCAGTCATACTACCGAAGAACAAGGCTACTAGCCGTTGCTAAAGGAAAAAGTGGAGAGAAATCTACAAGTGAACATTGACAGTTACGTTGCCAACGGAAGGAAAAATTAAAAGAATTTTTCTCTAAAAAATTAGCAGATAAAGCCCACAGTCCACGCCCATGCCTGGATCAGACTTAGCAGGCCGTGTGCGCGCATATGTGATGTTCACCTTCACCCCACAATACTACTAAAACCAAGGCTAAAGGAATTCAACAAGCTCAAGAAAGAGGAAATAATAAAAATCCCACAATGGGGTTCTAATCCTCCTATGTGGGACAAGGAGTAGAAGCAAAGGAAGCTAGTTTTGCCATTACTTCCAACAATCTACCACTAATGGCATACAGCGTAGCACA
Organism: Carnegiea gigantea; assembly: GCA_029747015.1. Classification (NCBI taxonomy): domain Eukaryota; kingdom Viridiplantae; phylum Streptophyta; class Magnoliopsida; order Caryophyllales; family Cactaceae; genus Carnegiea; species Carnegiea gigantea. The sequence goes on along the minus strand of JAKOGI010000563.1, from coordinate 249,579 downwards.
GAATCGATCTGAGCAAAGGCGGGTTTAGATACTTAAGTATCAATGTTTTTCGATTGAATTGATATATAGTGAAGTCGGGCAACAATCGAGTCTATCGAGTGAATGAATCTTAAACTTGATAAATTTTGGCTGAGACCCCCACAACAAATGTCACCCCTTATGGTCATTGTGTATTCCGTGATAACTCACTTGTGCTTTTTAAGGCCATGCGCATACCTCGAATCTCATAACTGCTCTAGAGAGACAACCTAGAGTCTCTCATAGAAGGCAGTCACACCTTCACACTTATGTAGGTAATTACATTAAGTCCATGTCGACGTGGACTACCATAATCATGGATATTGAATTATTAAGATTAAGATTTTACTCAACCTCACGCATACCAATCAGTGAATCCATCAAGTGCGTCTCAGTAGTACCACCCCAACGGGCTATAGATCCATTAAGAGCATAAGACCTCAACCTCTCAGAAGCACTACTGTATGCCATAGGGATTGATATATAGTGCATATTGAGACCAATATGGCTTCGTTTGACCGGAAGTGAGTAGTCACTATATTACTTCAATACATGGGCTTCAGTCCCATCCCCTTTTGATGTCTCGAGATCTATTCGCCTGATCTAACCCTTGGCCAGTGGATCCACTAAGTTTCTCTCAAATCTCACACATTTTAAGGATATGACACCATGTTTTAGCATCTATTTCACAACGCTATGTCTAATGCGAATATATCTCTTCTTTCCATTGTACACGCTGTTATGTGCAACTTCAATTGCTGCTTGCGAGTCACAGTGAAGAGAATAACTATAGGTTGCCTCTCCTACAATGGCATATCTGCTAGTAATTTTTCAGCCATTCTGCTTCTTGATCTGCCAACTTAAGAGCAATGAATTCAGCTTCCATGGTGGAACGAGGTATACAAGTCTACTTGGCATAATACTACAAAACAGCTCCTTCCCCTAAGGTAAACACATAACCACTAGTAGAGGTAACTTCATCATTATTTGAAACCCAGTTTGCATCACTAAATCCTTCTAACATAATAGAAAATTTATTAAAATGCAAACACTAGTCCATAGTACCTCTCAGGTACTAGAGTAATCGAAATAGCACATCCCAATGCTCTTTACTAGGGTTATGCGTATAACGACTTAACCTACTAATAGCATAAGTTATGTCAGGTCGAGTATAGTTATAAGAAACATAACACTTCCTGTGATTTTAGCATACTGAATTTGGGAAATACTAGACCCCTTATTCTTCTTAAGGTTTATGCCAGGATTATCGGGAATTCTTACAGGAGTCACATTAAAATTGTTAAATTTCTTTAACATTTTCTCAATGTAATGAGACTAACAAAAAGAAAAACCATCATTTGTCTTTCCAATTTTGATCCGCAAGATTACATGTGCCTCCCCTATGTCCTTCGTTTCAAAATGGAAAGACAATAACTTTTTAGTCTCATTTAGAGCATACATATTAGTACTAAAGATCAACATGTCATCGACATAAAGATATATTATCACACAATCTGAACTAATCAATTTTGAATACACACAAGAATTAGAAATATCCATAGCAAAACCATGTTATATCATCGTACTGTCTAACTTTTCATACCGCCTTTTAGGAGACTGTTTTAGGTCGTAGAAGGATTTTCTAAGCTTGCAGACTTTATTCTCCTGCCCAAGAACACACATCCATCAGGTTATGATATATAAATATCTTCCTCTAGGTCACCATTAAGGAACGTTATTTTCATGTCCATTTGATGCACAACAAGACTATGTATAATCTCCAAGGAAACTAGAGTCCTAATGGTGGTAATCTTAGTAACAGGAGAATAAGTGTCAAAGCAGTCAATTCCTTTCTTCTGGTCAAATCCTCTAACTAGTAGTCTGGCCTTGTATTTATCAATTGAACTATTAGGTCTTACCTTCTTCTTAAAGATGCACTTACTACTAATAGGCCTACTTTCCTAGTAATAGGAGAATAAGTGTCAAAGTAGTCAATCCCTTTCTTCTGGTCAAATCCTCTAACTAGTAGTCTGGCCTTGTATTTATCAATTGAACTATTAGGTCTTACCTTCTTCTTAAAGATGCACTTACTACTAATAGGCCTACTTTCCTTATGTAAGCCAACCAACTTCCAAGTTTGATTAGACACTATAGACTCTAATTACTTTTAATAGCCTCTTTTAAGAAACTAGCATCCATTGATCTCAAGGCCTCTATGAAAGCTTTCCGATCTTCTTTGATAAAGAAAGCAGAACCCAGTTCATCGGTCACGAAATTCACATCAAAGTCTTCAATCAAAAAAGTAGTAAGAAAGTCGGGACCAGAACTAGTCTCAATTCTATATCTCTTACTCCTCCTAGGTTCATCAATTGAGTCTGTAATAGCGGAACTAGAAGTAAGCATATTCATATTATCATGTACAGATACAATTCCATGCACAACAGTAGAGACATTCTTATTAAAGTAAAAAGATGCTCAAAGAATTCTATATTCATTGATTCACAAATAGAGAAGTCATTCAATGACACGAATCTATATGCAACACTATTTTGAGTATAACAAATAAACATAGAATCAAAGGTTTTAGGATTGATGTTTTCTCGTTTCTTTCAGCTTAGGTAGGGGAATTTTAGCCAAACAGTCCCACACCCTTAAGAAACTCAAGTTGGCAGCGTAACGTTTTCGTAGTTCATATGGGGTCTGGTCTAACTTTTTATGGGGTGCTCTATTAAGAATATAACAGGTAGATAAAATAGCTTCCGCCCACATATTTTCAGAAAGCCCCGTGCTTAGAAGCATGGCATTAATCATTTCTTTAAAAAGATTTTATTTTTCTGTTCAACTGTCACATTCTATTGGGGAGTATATGATGCAGTAACCTCATGTATGATACCATTCTTCTCATAGAAGGTAGTCAACGAGTTAGTCTCACATTCTTCACCCCTATCGATTCTAAGACATTTGATTTTTCAGTCCAATTAGTTTTTCACCTTTGTCTTGTATTTCAAAAATATTTTCTCAACCTCATTTTTGGACCTAAGGAGGTATGCTTTACTATATCTCAAGTAGTCATCCACAAAGGCAATATAGTATTTTTTCGCCCTTCTTCCGAATGCACTATGAAGGTTTGAAAGGCTTTTTAACATATTTAGCTTCTATACACATAGGGCATTTAGAGAAATTATCAATATTCATAGCAGGAATTAAGCGCATATTCTTGAGTTGCTTTATGGAAGCAAAATTAACATGACCTAGCCTACCATGCTATAGATCAATAGACTCAGCAATATAAGCAGAACTAGAAACATTTCCATTCATGGTCTCAGAAGCAAGATTTAGTATAAATGAACTTCATTAAGGTATCCCTTCCCAACAAAGACCCCATTATGAAAGATAACAACTTTGTCATCTCCAACAATAGTTTTCAGTCTAATTTTGTTAAGAAGTATATCAGAAACCAAGTTTCTACGAAGGAAGGCCACATACATCACATTGCTTAAAGACAGTAATTTGCTAGAAGTAAATTTGGGAAGAATCTCCCCTTTACCTATAACTCTAGTAATCGTAGACTTTTCCATGTAGACGCATTCATCATCTATCACGTCTTTAAATTCCTGCATAAGTTCTTTGTTGGAACAAAAGTGTCTTGAAGCTCAAGTGTCATAGACCTATTCAACATTGTTTGCCACCAAATTTGCCTCTTCGACTATCGCACAGATAATTTCAGTCTTCTCAGCAAGGTTCGCCTGGGCTACAGGTTTGGCAAGCTTCTGGTTTAGTTGAGACTGTCCCTTGCGGAGTGGACACTGATATGCTTTTACGCCCTGACTTGCCGCAGACATAGCACAATTGTTTTGGTTTCTGGATCTTGTCGCTGAACTTGTTTTGCTGCCTAGGATGGTTTAACTTTTTATTCTTCTTACATTTGCCTTTAAAATTGTCTCTATAAGTAGACACAGTATATTCAACTAGGTTAGTTTTAGAAGAATTTAAGGATAGGGAGTTTAACTTATCTATGAGACGATTAGCCTCTTCAGTTCTCATGTGAGTGATCAATTACTGCAAGGTGAGATCTTTCTTACTATGTTTTAGCTGATTCTGGTGGTCACTCTAGGATGGTGGGAATTTCTTGATCAGCACATTAGCCTATAAAATCTCACATATCTTCATGTTTTCATTCAGAACTTCAGCACACAGATTCTTGTAAACGTGAATCTGCTCCATGATTGTTTATCATCAGTGATTTGAAACCACAGCATTCACTAACCATATATTTCTTTTATACTGCATCATCATCTCTATATTTGATCTCCAGTCTCTCCCATATGATTTTGGAAGATTTGAATGTGACAAACAAATCAAACACGGGTTAGTCAGATGATTCAATAAATGCCCCCAATAGTTTGGTTGTCTTTCTCAAATTTTTTCAAGGTAGCCTCATCAGTAGGCTTACATTTATCTTTGACTATTCCATCAAGGGAAGTAGCAGAGGTTACAGATGCATTGTTCTCTTCAAGTATGTTAGACAACAAAACATAGTCTACTTCTAACTGTTCAAAGAAAATTAGAAGTTTTTGGGACCAACTTATGTAGTTGGTTCCATCAAGAGGTTCGAGTTTTGAAAGGTCTGGGAGAGCTTTGTTAACAGAGAGAGTCATTGATTTGTATATGACAGCAATCACTTTTAAATTGTAGGGAAGATAGGTCTAAATGAATGGTAGGGAATTGACAATGGGAGTTGTGTCATGGGAGTAACACTGCCTTGAAAGTGATCTCGACTCGACTTCAGTGCAAATCGAAATAGTCGCTCACTCCCCAAGGTTCACACAGCTACATCGCTGAACGAGTACACTCGCGGCCAGAAGTTTGGAACATACAAGATTACAATTACCTAGAACACTTAGAATAGTAGAGAGCAGAGAAGCAGAAAAGAGGAGAGGAGAGGTGATGCTTGGGGTGTGTTGCAGCAACACAGGAGTAGGTTATCTATACTGCGAAAAGAAACTGTTGGGGGTGAGAAAAAGCTAGGAACTACTGTGATTTCATGGCTAAAAATAGGGCCACCACTCATACTGCTAAAGAACAGGGCCACCAGCCCACTGACCAAGGCCGAGGCCCCGCTGCACCCTGGACCGAACCGGGCCGAGGGGCGGCGTGCACACGCGTATGTATAGTATTCACCCTCACCTCACAACACTACTAAAACTAAGCTCAAAGGAATTTAACAAGTCCAAGAAAGATGGAGTAGTAAAAACCCCATAAGGGGCTTCCAATCCTCTTATGTGGGACAAGAAGTAGGAGCAACGGAAACTAGTTTTGGCATTACTTCCAACAAGACAAATCACAGATAATGTCACATGCTCAATGTGCAGCAAAGATAAAGAATTTTACGAGAATTATTTATTCTGGTGTGAATGTGTGTCTTACGTGTGGTGGAATTAGCATCTAGAGTAAAGATTTTGCACGCAGAATATGAGAAAGAGATGGTTAGATTGTGGATAAATAACTTAAAGAAAAGGGAGTTACAACAAGTGGCTATCTTGGTGAACTTGCCTAGTTTGCTCGCATGAGGAGATGTTCGAAGGGAGATAAACTCTTGAAAAATATGACGGGACTGGTGTCGGTTGTGAAGAAGAAGAGTTGTGTCAAACATGATATGTAGAGTTCCAACAATGTCTACCCTCCTCGCCCAACTATGATCAAGATTAACATAGGCGCCATGTTGCCTCATCTATTTAGAGGTTGTGCAAAAAATGATTATGATAAAGTGGCTCTAGCCAGAAACAAGAGATCGAATGCTAGATAATCCTGTTAAATAGCAGAATTCAGGGTTATCATATATGGATTGTGACTGATACATATGCTCTATTTGCCGTAATATTGTTTTGGAGTCGAATTGTTTGTCAGTTATTTCTCATGTTAGTCTTTAGTGTCTTTACTTTATGGATTTGATCTTATTTTATATGATTATTTTCGCTATCAGAATCTTTTGATTTGTGTTGGCAGTCTCACATGAGGAGAGATAGGCATTTTGCCCACCACTTCACTAGGATAAATTCTTAGTTCAGTGAAAGAGTTTAGGTGGATATTTATGCTTTTCCCATTTAGTCCAATATTTTGATGGACCATTGACATTTAGTTGAATGAAGAATGACCCGTTTCATCACCCAAAAAAAGAAAAAAAAAATCATCCATGGGAAGATAAGTAACTTAGCACAAAAATTCCTATGGTGTTCTACTTGTTTTGGTCAACTTAGATTTAGCATTAATCATGTCGCATCTTAAGACCAAGTAGGTTAAGGTCATTTAGCTTGGTTAATCAAATGAGTTGGTTTTACAAGATTTATCATATCCCTTTAAAAATAAGGGCTTGGGTTGATAAGTTTGCGAATTGACTACACTTGACTTTTGATCAAACTAAGGCTAATCGAATTCAAGCTATATTTTTTTTTTTTAACAGAGGTAAAATGTAACACATTGTAATGTGCTATTAGGCTCACCTAAATTAAAGTTTCAAAATCCCTATGATTAGTTCTGATAAAACTGGTCCATGTCCAATCACTTAACTTGAATGATTTGAACACATACTCAACCCTAGACAAGAAATGATGCCAACTTGATTTTGATCAAACTTAAAATGACATAACTTGAACCTAAATTATACTCGAATTGAAATATCATCAATTCAAATATAATCTGATTTGCCCATAACACTTAGAACAGTAGAGAGTAGAGAAGCAGAGAAGAGGAGAGGAGAGGAGATGTTTGGCGTGAATTGTAGTAGCGGGGTATTTACACTGCAAAAAGGAGTTATCTAGGGTGAGGAAAAGCTTGGGACTGCTGTGATTTCGTGGCTAAAAAATAAGGTCACCACTCATGCTGCTAAAGAATAGTGCCACTAACCGTTGCTGGTGGAAAAAGTGGAGAGAAATTTACAAGTGAACGTTGTCGGTTACGCAACCAACTGAGCGAAAAATTAAAAGAATTTGTCTCTAAAAAATTAGCAGATAAGGCTCACAGCCCACGGACCACGCCCGCGACCGTGTCACCCCCGGAAGGCTAGCCTGGGCGGGCAGGCGGCGCTTGCGTGTGTGGTGTTCACCTTCACCCTACAACACTACTAAAACCAAACCCAAAGGAATTCAACAAGCCTAAGAAAGAGGGAGTAATAAAAACCCCACACGAGGCTTCTAATCCTCCTATGTGAGATAAGGAGTAGGAGCAAAGGAAGCTAGTTTTGCCATTACTTCGAAGAAGACATATCACAGATAACGTCACATGCTCGATGTGCAGCAAAGATAAAGAATTTTGCGGGCATTATTTAATCCGGTGCGAATGTGTGACTAATTATGGTGGGATGAGCATCTAGAGTAAAGATTTTGCATGCACAATATGAGAAAGAGATGGTTAGATTATGGGTAAATAATTTAAAGAGAAAGGAGTTACGACAAGTGGCTATTCTGGTGTACTTGCCTAGTTTTCTCGCATGAGGAGATGTTTGAAGGGAAACAAACCCTTGAAACATATGGCAGGACGGGCATCAGTTGTGAGGAAGAAGAGTTGCATTAAACATGATATGCAGAGTTCCAGCGATGTCTACACTCCTCACCAAGCTGTGATCAAGATTAACATGTGCGCCATTTTGCCTTATCTATCTAGCGATTATGCGAAAAATAACCATGACAAAGTGGCTCTAACCGGAATCAAGAGAGTGAAGGCTAGATAGTCCTGTTAAATAGCAGAATTCAAGGTTGTCATATACAGATTGCGATTGAAACAAGGCTCTATCACCGTAATATTGTTTGGGAGTCAGATTGTTTGTCAGTTATTTCTCAGGTTAGTCTTTAGTATCGTTACTCAGTGAATTCGATCTTATTTTATATGATTATTTTCGCTATTGGAATCTTTTGATTTGTGTTGGCAGTTTCACATGAAGAGAGATGGGCATTCAGCCCACCACTTCAGTAGGATAAATTCATATTTGGGTAACAGAGTTTAGGTGGATATTTACGCTTGTCCCATTTAGTCCAATGTTTTGATGGACCATTGACATTTAGCTGAACGAAGAATGACCCTTTTTATCACCCAAAAAAATTGAAAAAAGCGGCCATGGGAAGAAAAGTAACTTAGCACAAAAATTCCTATGGCGTTCCAGTTGTTTTTGTCAACTTGGATTTAGTATTAATCATGTCGCATCTTAAGATCAGGTAGGGTTACGGTCATTTAGCTTGATTAATCAAATGAGTCGGTTTTACAAGATTTATCACATCCCTTTAAAAATAAGGGCTTGGGTTGAAAAGTTTGTGAATTAACTACACTTAACTTTTGCTCAGACTAAGGTTAATCAAATTCAAGCTGCCTTTTTTTGGTTTATAGAGGTAAAGTATACCACATTGCAATTTGCTATTAGGCTCACCTAAATTAATGTTTCAAAATCGCCGTCATTAGTTTTGATAAAATTGGTCGATATTCAATCACTTAACTTGAATAACTTGAACACATACTCAATCCCAGACATAAAATGATGCTAACTTGATTTTGATCAAACTTAAAATGACCTAACTTGAACTTAAATTAAACCCGAATTAAAATCTCGTTAATTTCAATATAATCTGATTTGAAACTAATACGGATAAACTCAAACCAAAATCTAAAATATATGGGCCAAAAGTGTCATGGTGTACATGACAAATTAGATTTGGGTGGAGTGCCGTCTCAATTTGTTAATTAGCAATTCAGATCCGATCTGACACTGTTACCAGTTCTACCATATCTTAAGGGGGGAGGAGGGTTGGGGGAAGAAAAGAAAAAGTCGAGGGAAGAAAGAAGGGTATAGTAGCTAGCTAGTCGGCTTGTGGGGGCAAGAGAAAGGTAGAGAAATCGAGAAAGCAAAGCCAAAACAAAACGCAAAGGAAAGGAAAGAAAAGAGGGGGGAAGAGAGAGAGTGAAGGAAAGAGAGGGGAAATATGCCTTCCATCCTCCCACCCACACATTCCTGACAGAGAGCCAGGAGAGGGAGAGAGAGAGAGAGAGGAACCAGAGGAGGCAGAAGGAAGCGGGCACTTGCAAATCAAGCAATTTTTAACCAGACTCCCCACAGATTTTCATTCCCCATCCGCCCCTCCATCTATCCAATTCATCAAAAATAAACAAATATAATCCTCCATTTTCTTCTCTCGTCTCTCTCTGTCTTTCGACCCCATCTGCAACCACCCTTTATTTCTCTCTCTCTCTCTCCATCGCTATGCGGAGGGGAAGATCCACAGCGAAGGCTGGCCCAAACAATGGATCTGGGCATATAGATCCGGCGACGGTGGTGAACGGCGGAGCTCCGGCGAAGTTCCGGGGGGTCCGAAAGCGGCCGTGGGGGAGGTTCGCGGCGGAGATCCGAGACCCATGGAAGAAGACCCGGGTATGGCTGGGCACCTTCGACTCCGCCGAGGACGCCGCCAGAGCCTACGACAAAGCCGCCCGCCAACTCCGGGGACCCAAAGCCAAGACCAACTTCCCCCTAAACGACGCCGCCTTGGAGGTAGACCTACACCACCCCTCCATCTACCGCTTCCGGACCAACAACGAGGCCGTTTTGGACCCCTTCAACAACCAGCAGTATGTACATCATCATCATCATCGGCAGAGTCAGACTCCGAGTCATCATCTCGCCGGAGACGGCGATTTCGAGATGATCCAACGGCCGGCGTTGAGCGGGATGAGCAGTACGGTCGAGTCTTACAGCGCTCCCCGGCCTGTTTCTAGGCTTCCGCTGCCGGCGAAACCCAGATCGCCACCGATCACGCCGGAGGATTGCCGGAGCGATTGCGATTCGTCGTCGTCGGTGGTGGATGATGGTGATGGGGAGATCGCTTGTTCTTCGATGCCGGCAATCTTCAGGAAACCCTTGCCGTTCGATCTGAATCTGCCTCCGGCTGACGGCTTAGATCTCGTCGACGATGATTTTCCGGCGACGGCTCTTTGCCTCTGATAACCGGTCGGAAGTTGAGAAGTCGTGAATTGAGTGATTCTCTCTGTCTTTCTCTCTGTCTCTTATCTTTTCTCTCTCTTCTAATTTGCTTTATTATGTTCTCTGAATTTTTATGCGGAAGAACAAAAATCCCACGAAAGAAAAGGGAAAATCGGTAAGATGGATTGAAAATCAGGTTCAGATCGAACATACATGCTTTGATGATATGATGCTGGAAGAAGAGTAACTTTTAATCCCTTTTTCTTTTTTTATTTTTGGAAAATTTACTACCCAGTTTGATTAGGGAAAAAAAATCTATGATGATATTGGTGTGTAAGATTATGATGATGATGATAATGAGCTTATATGAATCTGGGTTTTCTCCAACCGGAGGTGATAGAAACTGAGTTATCTTGTGGTGTTGGGTTGGAGATTAGATTGTATTATTAGAATGAATATCAGATGATGATTATGATCATGGTCATGATGTTGAGGAGGGGCATTTTAGAGTATGTTTAGATTGATGCTAATGCCCTCCTCTTGTTCTCTCCCCATGTATTGTAGAAAAAAGGAAAATTCTATGTGAAATGAAAATTTCTGATTCAACTATGCTGATGTTGAATTCATCCCCTCACCCTCCACCCAGAAGAAAAAAAAGAATAGAAAAAGAAATTCCATCTAGCTGCCTTCGTTTTCTTTCAAAATTTATGTTCTTCTATGCTTTTGATTACTCAAATATGAAATGGGTTTTGTTGGATTGTTATGATTATGCACATTGGACGTGTTCTGGTGAAGGCATGTTGATGGTGATATCTGCAATTCAATTTGGTTCTTTTCAAATGTGAAGTGGGTCTTGGTTGGTGTCTGTCATATTGTTATCGCTATTAACCAATTTCATGATATTGGTAACTCGATTCGTCTATCATAGCGTATGTTTTCTTTTTGAGGTTAAAACTGGTTTGGATCCTGGAAAGATCTTGTTCTTAGCGTAAGATAGTCGCTCTCCTAGATGCTGTTGCCTGTGGCCTTCCATATGTTCATTTTCTGGCCTCACATCGTTAAGGGTAAAGTTGCATACATTCGGTCCGCCAATAACGGATGATGCTATTAATGATCTTCATCTGAAGTTTAGGCTATGAGTTCCTCTGCCCATTTCATGTTTGATTTGCATTTTCAGGCTGATCATATTGTGAAGTTTAGCTTTGGGCAAGGATAAAGTTGCGTAACTCTAGCCCATCACCACAATTCATTCTTTGTTATCACAGACAACAAATTGCTAGAAGTCTGCTGAGAATTAGGGAATGTTCATTACTGTTTTGCCAGTGTTCTAATAGAGCGCAGTTGTCTCCTGATCTTTTGTCTTTCTCTTGTATTAGTAGGGGCTGGTGTCTAGTAGGCGCTTGTTATGATTATGATTTAGATTTGGCCATATGGACATGGTGTGGTCTTGGTGCGTGTGAAGATCAGTCATCGTATCGGCCTACCCTTTCTCCTAAGAATCTGTCTTGATAAGGTTTTTCTGATAACGGTCAATTTATTGACCATTAATTATTAGTATTTTTTAAACAAAAAATCCATTTCTTTATTCCTGAATATTTTTTTTTGGTTGATTAAGAATGTTTAGGATGCATCTTCTCGCCTCGAGCACTCAGCTTCTGGGTTCATGTGTTTCATCGTGAATGCCATTAATTGGTTTTGGTTTGGCTGTATTTATTGTAGGCATGGGTTCTGCATGAATTGCTGAATGTATTTTTTTTAGACATATTTATGTGTCAAATCTAGACCCACCAACATCTGCTACAAAGACAAGATCTGAACCTGATTCTCGCATGGTGGCTCTCGTTTTTTTGATTGAATTTTATTTTTAGTTCCTCTCTACCAGTCTCTCTTTTTCAGTTGGGCATGTCATAAATGGGAGGCCTACTATATTAGCAGCTAGAAGTTGGCAGATAATGCCTTTTTTCTTCTCTTTTGTATGATAATTAGTAAATATTTTTTAAATTTAATAATTAAATCTTTTCAGAATAGCATTGCAAAATCTGGGGAAGATTCGAGTTATGCTGGAAGCATTTTGCTATGGCGCGTTGCTCTAAATTCATTAAGCACGCAAACGCCCTGCTGTTATCGTACTTTCCCAAGTAGCAACAGCGCTCGTCATGTATCAATATCCGTCATCTGGGACTTATAATCTGGGAAGAACACTGCGTTGTATCACATAATTTTCTTTTAAAAAAGAAAGACTTGTTGTGAAAAGGTTTTTTTCTTTCCCATTTGTGGGGGGTTTTCTTTGAATTTGTTGTTGGGAGGGGGGGGGGGAACCGGGGGGGCGAGCTGAGGCCTTGGCTCTGTGTGGTAATTAGTTGTTAGTTATTTGTATTAGTTGTTTGTTGTTAGCTATTTGAATCAGCTGTTTTTAAAAAAATATTTGGTAAAATTAACTGTTTTTGAAAAGTTTGTTTGTTAAAATTTCATTTATATCCTTTCTCTACATTACTTTTTAGTTAAGTATAATTTTTTATTTATTGCACATTTTATTTTATTTTCAAAAATAATTAAATTTATGTGATATTTAAAAATTATTCAATGCTTGGATATATATTTTGTATTTATAATTTAATTTATTTATTTTCAATCTATATGTATTTATGGGATACTTATGTCTTACAACCATATTTTATATTCATTTAAGGATTTGTTTTTTGCTATGAATTGAAATTTATCTGATTTTTTTTATCTAATTGATCGTCTCAAAATCTTTTTCTTTGTTTTTTACAAATTAAAATTTGTCTGAATTTCAAATGATTTCATTTTTATTAAATTATATTCTAATAAACATAATATCAAATGTCACTATTAATTTGCATCAGTTCAAAAAGCTACTCACCATAGCTACTCATGGTTTGTTTTGTAATTTTAAATGACTAGAATTGGAATTTTTGATTTTACTAATGACATTTCTTGTAATTTTAATAAAGTATTGACCACTTTTGTCATTTATTGCAGACACTTATTTACAAAAAGTTACTCTTCTTAGTTTTTTGAAAATTGACTTTTTAAATTAGAACAACTATTATAAAAAGATATTTATTAAATATCAAGTTGATTTTTTTGATTAGATGAAAACAACCAAAAGTTTTCAAAAAATCTACTACTGTTCCTGACAGGGCTCCTTCTTCATCTGCTGTAAGCGGTCTGGCATGGAAGGACCTTTTGTTGTGTGTTTTTTTTTTTTTTTTTTTTTTGGGTGCATGCAAATGTTCACGTGCCAGACTTTCTGTTCTCTAACTTGAGATGTTAAAATTTTATATGAATTGGGCTTCAAGTAGACAAGGTATGTATGTAAGTATAGTGCGATTTCGATTCAAAAATAATTGATAATGGGTGAAATAACTCATTAACTTAGAAGTGCAATTCGAAACCTGGGATAGAATACTTCTTTTATAGAAATTGGTGATGGTGGTTGACAGCGGTGGTACTGGTAATGAGCTATGGAGTCTAGCCATGGTCGGAGCGTGAGAGCTAAAAATTAAAATCAAAAATTACTTGCCACTATTATTATCAGTAGTATACTAGTGTTCTTCTTATTGACAAATCAAAAAAAAAAAAAATTACTTGCCACTCTAAGTTAATGGGAAAATATTGATAATTTAGTACTACTTAAAGCCATAAATTCGGGATTGTTTTTCATCATCTTATACATTTTGTACTTGTAATGAAAATGATTTTTTTTGGGGGGTAGGAATTATCGACGACTTTGGACCAACATCTTATTGCCACTTAGTCTCTTGGTTTGTGAAAAATTAGTTTTGATTCAAATTTTCCTGAAAAAATATGCCATTGATTAATTTCCTTCCTCAACTGCTTTAACCAAAGGATATCGTACAGGAGAGGAGGAACCCTTTTGGTATTTTAGTGCAAGCAAATGTTTACATTCTATTCTTTCTGTTCTTAAATTATACTGCTAAATTTTATAAGAATTGGACTTGAAATAAATACATCATGCATATGAATCCAATAAAATTTCTATTCAATATCAATTTACAATAGGTAGAATGACTAATTTGCTTCTAAACATGTTAAAAGCCTTTTAAAAAGTTAATGTAGACAACTCATTTTTTTTATAAGTCCAACATAAAGATTCGAAAATAAACTAATAGTATTTTTCTTCTTTTTCGATAGTTGATTGTCAAAGGCGAGAAGATTACAAATAAATACTCAAAATACATTGAAACTTAGGCCCTATTCAGCAAAATTAATTGTTTAGGTAGCGAATAGCAGTTCTGGTAGCGGATAGCTATTTTGATAGCGGATAGCATTTGTAATTACGATGTTAGCGGATAGCTGTTTAGATAAGTGGTTGAAAATAATGTGTTCAGTAAATTCAGTTGTTATGCTAGCTGATTAATGTAAATTGACATAAAAGGATATAGATAATTTCAAAAAATAAAATTTTTAAAGGATATTTTTGGCTAAAAAATATGAAACGTTACTTTTAAATGTCAAACGTTAATACTATTAGCTTTTCAAAAACACTGCTGAAAACGCTAAACGCTACTTGAAATGCTAGTCAAAATACTAGTTTACTGAAAACTAAAAATTAACTAATTAGTGTATTGATTTGATCAAAACATTAAACGCTATCCAAAACCCTGTTACCGAGCACGGCCTTGAAATAAAATAACCAGCAACATCGAAGTCCACTTCCTTAAGAAATACACAAGAAAGACATAGCTGCAAAACTGTGACATGATTGTGACACAGATGCACTCCTGCTAGCTCCTTGGTTGCTTACCCAGAATCCTTGAGATTTTCAAACCTTTTAAAGTTAGATCTCACCTAATTATTGAACTTTTCTAATTTCACAAGAAAATCCTTCATTAAAATACATTGCTCTAGCAATTTTCTGCATGTCATTCGCCTTCCAAAGTACGAACTTTAACTCCCTTCCTTGATTGCTTCCAAAAGCCTTTAAATTTGTTGGGGAAAAACAAAAAACTCCTATTGAAAAGATACATGTTATCATGTTGCTGAGATTCTGCTCGAATGGAGACCCAAGACCATCTCTTTAGTGCTACCATTGACAGAGGCCACAAGCACCTTAGGAGACTACTTTAGAATAAAGAGAGCCAAAATTGTTACAAATGTCAACACTAACATGCCAATCAAACAGTCCACACTTTAGCCCATCCTCTATAATAACATGGTCTACACATCGTGAACAAGACTAAACAGAGCTTATAATCTTGTTTAACTATTAGATGAAGTATAACTAGAATTACAATATATATTTCTTGTAGAACGGATGATATATACTTCCTCAAGAATAATCACCGTCCCTTCAACCTTAAACCACATGTATTGCACGGCTCGCGTGCCTCGGGAGTTGGGTCAAGCCACTCGTGACATCTACAACGTTTGAGCCTGCGAGCCGCTGGCAAGTATGGTTGCGAGTCACGAGCTGTGAACTGGCTAATGGCCCCTTCCTCTTTGCTTTTTTTTAAAAATTTTAATTAGTTTTTCCTTTTTTGGCTTTAAAAAGAAATGTGTGCATTGCAGAATGTATATATGGATATTATTTTATTTTGTCAGTAAAAGCTGTGAGTTTTGAATTGTAAGGAGTAAAATTTACGGATCAAGAAATTGATCCATGAACTGATGTAGAAGAACTAAGCCGCCACTTGTTAGTTAAAATTGTAACTCACTACTCCATATACTCTTGCCATTGAAACCCTGAAAATCATATGCTCCCCCCCCCCCTCAAAAAAAACATTTTAAAAAATAAAAAGAAGAAATAGGGGAGGGACATAGTGAGAGGGAGTGCGTGTCAGCCTCTGCTCTAAAAACAGTTGAAAAATAATATTTTTAATTCCTTTTATTTGTGTGTGGTTAATGAGGATGGTGGCTGGCAATTGGCAAGCAAGCGGACTGCGCGTCTGGTCAAATTTGACCTAATAAATCTGCATCCCAAAAATAAAAAGGAAAATTGACAGGATAAATTAATAGTTAATAAATCCCCGCCCTCTTTTTTTTGGTTTTTCATCCTTTATTTATATTTTTTTCATGATATTATGAAGCATGTGATTGGTCTGGGCCTTCGGGTCATCCGCCGGCAAAAACGCGCTGTTTGGTGAGGTGGCCATCAGCTTGTTGTTCAATCAAATGCAAAGAGGACAAAACTTGAACAATTGAGAATTCGCGCACGAATATTTGAAAATATTTTACGAGATGAATATGATTGCCTACCACTTGGATATTGAAAATCGCAACGAAAATACTCTGCATACAAGTGTATGGCCAAGTCTATGAAAACAAACGTTGTAGACCTGGTTGATCATCATTTATAAATTGTGATTAGTCGTGACACCTATTGATCCAGTATTTAACAAGTTCTTGACTATAATTACGCTCAAACAAGTTATCACTCCTTCCCCCCTCCCAAAAAAAGTGACCGCTCACGTAATAAAATTAAATTGCTTTTGTACGAAATATAGTAAAACATATTATTATAATGATCGACAAAATTCTAGCTGATCAAGAACGAAATCACCTATGAATAGATTGTATTTATAAGTAGGGACACTCACATAAAACTCGAGTAAATAGATTTAGAAAACAAATGTCTGCAATATCCCTAAAGTTTAAGGTTTTGTTTAAATTTTTAAAGATTTCCATAGAAATATTTTAGGCATAAGTACTCCACTTGTGAACTTGAGGCATATAATCTATAAGAACAAAATCTTTGTAAGTACATATATGAGTGTCAGTTATCCTTGTTACGAATATATTGTGTAAAAGTGCATCCTTGAGTGAAGAAATAGGAATATCTAAATAGCTTAGTATATATTTCCACGTAAAAGGAGTACTAAGCATGTGCTGGTAAACGGTCCCTTTTTTCTTTTTTTCGGTGTAATGAGAAACAAAGTTTGATGTAGGCGAAACTCAAACTCAGGACTCTAATAACAATCCTCATGTATTAACAGTTCCAGAGATAGGTTAAATATGGAAGAGAAAGTCTCATCCTCTTCCATTCATACGTGCAACATATATACATCAATATAGATGATCAAAATAAGATCTCCTACATTCCTATACAAAGGGCTATAAATATGGAAACATAATACCAACAATATATATGAGCCTAAAATAGCACCCAACCTAATATTATACATCCAAATATAGCATCACATAGCCTAACCCCCCTCAAGTTGGTGCATGAAGGCCTCAGATGCCCAACTTACAAAGGAGATACTCAAATTGGGATCGGCCTAATGCCTTAGTAAAAATATCTGCCTGTTGTTCATGAATGGGAGCAAAAACTGTACGAATAACGCCTTTGACCAACTCATCTTGAATAAAGTGATAGTTAACTTTGATATGCTTGTCCGTTCATAAAAATAGGATTCCCAGCAATATGCAAAGCCGCCTGATTATCACAACATAATTGCATGGGTTGTCGGTGCTCTATTCCAAACGACAACAGAATCCCCTTTGGCCATTTGACTTCACAAGTGGCCATAGCCATAAAGCGATAATTTGAATTTGCTGAAGAATGTGACACTCTATGCTGTTTCTTAGTCTTCCAAGAGATAAAACAATGTCAAAAGGAGACAAACCACCTAGTGAGTGACCGACGGGTCAAAGGACAACCTGCCCAATTAGAATCACACCACCCATAAAGTTGAAGGTCACAGTCACATCCAAGGAATATCCATTTCGCTGGATTCCCTTTCAGATATCACACCACCCTCAACGCTACATCCCAATGTGCGTCTTTTGGTTGTTGCATAAACTGAGAAAGAACACGAACACAATATGATAATTCTGCATGACTAAAGCAAAGATAAATAAGACGGCCCATATGCCGGCGATAGCACTCCAGATCCTGAAGAAAATTCCTAGTGGCCAAAGCTAACCAATTTGTTGTTAGAGGAACATTGGCTAGTTTGGCGCCTAACAATCGGCCTTTAAAAGGATATCCAATGCATTTTTTTGCTAACAAGAAAATAGGCCATCAGGATTTCTAGCGACTTCAACACCTAAGAAATATTTCAAAATGCCGAAGTCCTTCATGTGAAAACAATCACTGAGATAGGACTTAAACTGTATAATAGCCTCATGATCATTACCTGAAATAATCAAATCATCCACATAAACCAAGACATTGAGTCAAATATGGCCTTGTTGCAAAGTGAACACGGAGTAATCCAAGTATGATTGGTGAAATCTGTAGCCTTTTAATGCTGTTGATAGCTTGGCTAACCAACATTGGGGAACCTGTTTCAACATTGCAAAGATGATAAACTTTCTTCGAAGATGATACCTAAACTCCGAGTGGCATTTTCATGTAGACCTCTTCCTGAAGCTCCCTATGCACGAATGTGTTATGAACATTGATTTGATGTAATTCCCATTGCTTAGCTGCCGCTATGGCTAGGAGGACCCTAACAGTTACCATTTTTGCCACAGAGCAAAGGTTTCTATAAAGTCAACTCTTTCAACCTAATGATTGCCGAGAATGACTAAGCATGCTCTATATCATTCTACAGTTCCATCCGAGTTGTATTTGATTTTGTAGACCCATTTACATCAAAGGGCCTTTTTATCAAGCGGTAAATAAGAAATATCCCATGTCTTGTTTCCCTCAAGGGCCTGGATTTCTTGCTGCATAGCATTCCACCATTTTTATCCTTGATAGCTTTTGAAAAAGTAATAGGCTCACATTATGAAATAATAGCGACAAGAAAATTTCTGTGTCGAGTAGAAAATTGGGCACAACTTACATAGTGCAACTATAGGATAAGGCATATTTGGAAGACACTGTGTTGTGGCTAAACGATCAGATGAACTCAACTTTCGGGTAGTATGGGTAACGTAGTCATGTAATCGAATTGGGCGCTCTTTCTTTCGATGTCCTCATTCCAATAAATCATGACAGCCAGATTCACTCGGCCCATCTTGTGCAGCTCCACTCAACCCAGTAGCGTCATCACTAGGTGGCCCAGCGCCGTTGGCTCCACCCGGGCCTGCAACTTCATTCCTGGGTTGTCCAGACATGCCCACTGGGGCTTCTTCTGGCTGGGCCATGCTATCCATGTGAGGCGCCTCAAAACTAGGCCCAGGCACGCCTAATGAGGCGTTGCTTTGCTGGGCAGCATCAGCACACTCCACAAGGGGCAAGCTGGAAGTAGCAACTGCATCCACAGCATTCCCTTGCCTTCATATCCTCGTTGTCAAGTTCCCGAGGCACACCTTCTCCGCCATAAGCCATTTGGTCCATTTGACGAGGCTTAGTTGAGGGTGAAACAAATGGAAATGCATTTTCATAAAATACGTCTCTCGAAACAAAAAAATTATTGTATCTCCAAATCATAAAATCTCTTCCCCTTTTTCCCATAAGGATATCCAACAAAGATGCATTTCCAACTTTTACTTGTGAATTTGTCACCTAACCTTCTTTGATTGTGAAAATAACATAAAGACCCAAACACCCTAAGATGCTCATATGAAGGAGGATGCCCATAAAGAATTTCATAGGGTGTCTTGCCATCTAAAAGCATGGAGGGAGCTCGGTTGATCAAATAGCCGCAGTTAAAACACATTCCCCCAATACTCAATTGGCAGAATTCCTTGGAAACGTAAGGCTCTAGCCACATTCAATATATGTTGATGCTTCTTTTCTACCCGCTCATTTTGTTGGGCCATTCCAAGACACAAAGTGTGAAAAATTATCCCATGGGCTAAGAAATAATTTTTCATCTAAGTAAATTATGTCCAGTTATCACTTCTGACAATTTTAAGCCGTTTGTTAAATTGTATATCAAGCATAGCAAAAAATTCTCCAAAATTTGAGACACCTCCTTCTTATAAACTAACAAAGTAACTCAAGTTGCCTGAGAGAAATCATCTATAATTGTCAAGATATAATAGGCACCACAAGATAAAGCAGTTCAATAAGGTCCCTACAAATCACAGTTGATTAATTCAAACAAATCAGAAGCTTTACCATGACTAATTAGAAAACTGTCTCTAGTGTGCTTTGCTCGATGACAAATATCACAAGGTTTACTCAAAATATCACTACCTTTCCTAGCATCTACTATGGGAACTAACTTGATGACTTTGAGCGAGGGGTGATCCAATTTTGCATGCCATAACTCGAGCGACCCAATCCCAATTACTTTGTGAGCCTTTATGCGTGGCTTGTTACAAAAATAGTAGAGTCCATCTTTACGATCGCCTACACCAATCAGCATCTTTGAAGTGCAATCCTATAAGACACCTATATTTTTAGAAAAAGATACAACACAATCACTTTCATCAATAATTTGTGACACAGAAATCAAATTACAAGATAAACCAGGCGCATAAAGAACATTTGATAAAACTAAGTTATCATCAAGTTCAATCGATTCCTAGTTAGTAGCCAGCACCCGATTCCCATTCGGCATACCCACTGGGCAAGCTGTGATTTTTCTTAAATCATTCAAGATTTTCAAGCTTCCTATCATGTGATTTGAAGCTCCTATATCAATAATCTAGGGAGTATTACTGTTCTTACTAGTCAATTTTCAACAGAGTTAGTCTTATGAGAGTTTAGGAGCTCAAGGAGAGATCCCACTGTGCAGAATCAAGGTCAAGAACTCCTGTTTCTCGCTATTTACAATCGAGTTGATCTCTTGCGTGAGCTACACAATGATCGCCCAATGTCCTCTACCACATCCTCGCCCTCCAGTCGCGTTTCCTTTCCCACGCCCGCCTGGTTTCACGTCCCGCGGTCGATCACCCCACCAATCTGGATAGCCCATGAGCTCAAAGCAATCAGTCGCCTCATGCCCCGACCGCTTGCAATGTGTGCACGTCGCACTCTTATCCCGCATCTAGCCTCGGCCCTTTGTTTTGAAGCTGGCGTGTGTTGTAAGTGCCATGATATCCCCATGTTCATCCTTCGTCTGAGCCAACACGGCAAAGGCTCGGTTGCCAGCAAGCTTGACCGAACCGTCCTGCACAAATTTCCATCAAGACCCATGAGGAATTGATGGACTCATTCTTCCTCCCGTTTTTTCGCAATCTTCAGACCAATTTCACACTTGCAACCTCCACAGCTACAAAGCAGATATTGATCATGGTTTATCAATTCATCCCATAGAAGCTTCAACTTGTCATAGTAAGTGGTAATCGACATCCCCTTTTGTTTACAGCCAGCCATTTCAGCCTTCAATTGCTGAATGCGTGGTCCGTTTGCAATTGAGATTCGGTCATTGATATGTTCCCACAAAGTAGTGGTATCTTCTGTATATGACATTCCCGAGAACATTATCACTCAAGTTCAGTTGAAGATGAGTAGTGGGCAAGGGCCATGCGGACCTCATAAGAGCCAGGAAAAAGTGGGGATTTATTGAAGGAAAGATTGCTCAACTAGGTTCAATGGTGTTCAAAATCCACGAGATGATCATGGATTGCACTGTCCACCACTCTTCCGATTCAGGGAAAGTGGTTTAGCAATCATTCCTTCAATAAATCCCCACTTTCATCTGGCTCTTAACGAGGTCCGTATGGCCCCTGCCACTCCTCATAATTATCACCCTTCAATTGAACTTGGGTGATAATGTTCCTGGGATTGTAATTCGAGTTCAAGTCGAATAGTGATGGTATTTTCTTTGTGTTTTCGATTTTCATTGTGTTTTCGATTTTCATTATTTCTTTGTTTTCTGCCATGACTATGATACCATAACAATTCAAGGGATAGGTTGAATATGGGAGAGAAGGTCTCACCCTCTTCCATTCATACGTGCAGCATATATACATCAATATGGATGATTAAAATAAGATCTCCTACTTTCCTATGCAAAGGGGTATAAATATGGACACATAATAACAACGATATACATGAGCCTAAAATAGCACCCAACCCAATATTATGCATCCAAATATAGCACCACATAGCCTAGTATATATTCTACCATTTGAATTAATAGACGCTCACAACAATGAGTCTATCAATGAGCCAATACTTACAGGCGCATATTTTTTCCTGTTATTTACGTATGGTGCTAACTGATCTAGTAGCAAAACGCAACTAAAACAAAATTTCCCCGGAGAACGAAACTCCACCCCTCAAAAAAAGGTAGTACTATTGTAATACAAAAGTTGAATATTGTATCGATGAATGCATTTATTTTTTTTTTGAAACTACATGAAATACATTCATTTTACTTATAAATATATCAAAATTTTTACATGCTTAAAATATAAAATTGAAAGAGAAATTATCGTAAAACAGCTTATACCTCTCTTTATTTTATTTTTTTGTGCGGGTGAGGTGTGAAGGTTAATGTAGATAAGCTTCAAACTCATATGTTTGATCAAAGTGTCAAACATTTTACTAATTGAAATAACTGACATCCACTTATACCTCTCTTTATACTCATGACATTAGTTTTCTCTTTCGCCAAGAACTTGACAAATACTTTAAAAGCCATTAATCTCATTGTGAAAGATAATTTTTTATTAAAAAAATTGGAGACATTAATAACAAGACCGGCAGTTTACTTAACTAAGAGGTATTTAAATATATAACTAGTAATCTTCGTAATTAACTATTAACAAGTAGTTGTTCAATCAAATAATTGAAAAAATATATTGTTTGAAAAATATTGTGTTAATTAGTAAACTGGTTTCAACCTAGAAAGAGAAATATGCATAATTTGTTCGTTATAACTATATGAAGGTTATTTTGGAGAAAAAAATAAATATTACTTTTATGTTAAAGTTTTTTATATATTGATCGAGCCTTTAACAAACTAAGCAATGCAAGCATTAACAGCCTCTAAACCCCTGATTATTTCTATTCCTATTCTTTCGTCAAATGTTCCTTGCTTTTAGTTTTGCCCTCTTCCCGTTAGATCCCGGTACTAATGATCATTTGTTGATTGTTTCTGGCATTCTATGCTTTAGTTTTAGATTTTTTTGGATGTTCAATTGGTGTTTTCTTTGTTTTTGTTATAATTTGTCTCTCCAATTATGAGTTTTGAAAATCTCACTATACAATTTGTCTATATAATTATGTGGGAGTTTTCAGTTTATGCTGTTAGTGGGTAGTTTTCTTATTGTCTTGTTTGTAGTTTTTGGGACGAACTATTTGGACGTTGTAGAAAGACTCTTCAATGCTGTTCGACAAATCTACTAAAATGCTTTATCTCATATCAATATCTCTTTTGTGCAATATGCATTAGATCAGTAGATCCATATTTCTAAGAAGACCAAGATGTCTGTAAGAATTCCTTCGCCATGCTTTACTATTGGAAAACAACAATTCAAGTGGGGTCGCGAATGTTTACTGTGTTTGAAATTAGACTTTATGGAGTGCGAACTTTTTAGTTTTTACTGAAAAATAAATGATTTCATTGATCATCTAGCCATACAATCTGTAATTACACAGCCAAAACCATAAGGAAAGACTGCATACAAAGCACGTAATATAAGTTGGTAGCAATGTACCAAGAACATATTTTTCTTAAGTTAATTGTCCTTTTTACAATTATTAGTACAATAAAATTCAAAATAAATGTCAATAGATATGATACAAGGAAACAGTTCTCCGCAATTCAGAGCTTCTAGCTTAGCCAATTGTCCTTTATAACATGTATTCGAACTATGAAAAAGTTAATTAACTGAATTAGCTGATGATTTTTTTCCAAATCTTTTAATAAATGCTATTACAAATCTTACCATAAAGTGGAAGAAAGTTCCTCATAATATGCATTTCCTTTGAAATGTTTAATAGCTAATGAACTAGCTAAATCATTGTGCTAAACTAGTAATTGGACTTTTAGTCTTGTAACTATAATGTGTAGATTGTTTATTTTGGATAAACACTTGTCCCTAGAGTGGAGATTTTTGTGATATGTGGATCATGTAAGCCTCTCATTTCTCAGATTTTTGCTTTCTTATATATATATATATATATATATATATATATATATATATATATATATATATATTAATATATATATATATATATAATATATATATATATATATATATATATATATATATATATAATGTATGTATGTATGTATGTATGTGTATATATACATATATAATTTGTTGTGTGAACTTGGATTTTGTGGAGGCTGATCCAATCTTGCACTTGGACAAAGAATCAACAACAACCCTCCTCCCTCCCATTTCCTGTCTTTTTCTACAATCTTGGACTTTCATATGGAGAAGGAATTAAAACTAATCACACAAGTGGGTTTAATTTATTCCTTAGCTTTTTTTTTTTTTTTTTTTGGGAAGCTTCAATTTCAATGCATATCTCAAGTCCTACTGGAGCAGATTTTTCCTTAAGTTATGGATTATTCAATGAATAAAGAAATGGAGGATAACTTACTGGAATATTACAAGTTATAAGTATTGTTTTGAACTTCAATGGAATTAGTTTACCAAAAATTGAAGAATTAAAATTCAAATTGAAAAATAAAATTTTGAAAATGACTTTTTTTAATGGAAAAATTGTTTTTTTCGATGTGATTAACAAGTTATAAGTGACTTAAATCTTATCCTTCTATGAAAATAACAAAGTTTTTTTTTTTTTGGGGGCCTTATGAGCTAGAAGGAAAATAGAAATTCTTCAAACTTTATATTGTTATATGCTTTTAGATTTTTGACTTTTCTTTGCACTTTTTGTTTTTTTTTTTTTTTTGGTGCTTGTTGGGGTGATACTTCTTTAGCAATCAAATTTAATCATTTGAGCAGGCCAACGATTACCCACTGTTGGAAATTAATCCAAAATTCTATGAGTTTCAAAGGCATGTAAGTGGGTAACAAAAAAGTGAAACTCTTGTGACACATAGGAATAACAAAGAGGAAAGTGTGTTTTTTTACAGTTCCACCTTTCTAGACCCCTTGAATAATGTTTGGGCCCAAAGTATGGATAGGTTGGGACTCACACATGCTCGGGCGAGGGCTTAAGGCGTGGCCTCGTGTCGTGTGTCAATTATATTTTTATATAAAATCAATTTATAAAATTTCTAGAAAGTGTCAAACTAATTTCATCAATATTTTCTTACCCTTTGAAACTTATTCTATGACCGTTTCTTTGCTTATTCAGTTTGCAAAATTTCAGCCTTAATTTTAGTCATTCAGCATGTCTCCTTCACTCAAATTCTCTTCTATAAATTCTGGTTTTCTCCAGTATTGAAAAACACACAGAAACATTGTCTTCTCCTCTTTATTAACTCTTTCACAAAAATTTTTGGTGTTTGATTGTTCCTGTTTCTACTCTACTCTCCTTGAGCACATGGGGATAGTCAGGGCCGCATAGCTTGAAGATCAACCGTTGACAAGCACTATACCAGTGGTTGGGTGTAATTGATCTTTCAACTTGCGATTCGGAACACACTATGGCAATCTCAGATAAGCTCATTCTAATTCAGGATTCTGCTTTACATTATGCGATTAGCTATGTTTAATTGTTAAGCATATCTCAGTAACTCATATCCAAGAATTCAAAGATCAATTCTTTTTGCTTAATAATAAAATATGGCTTCAAATCCATTTGTACTTGATACGTCTAAGATGGAACATCTTGATAATAATAATTATGGAAGATGGGTTGAGCATATGTTGTTTTACTTTACACAAACAGAGGTGGCTTATGTGTTGTTTGTGGAACCCAAGCATGCTGAATCTGTTGAAAATGTTGTGACTATTAGATGGGGTTAAGCAATCTAATAAAAAGGAAGAAACTCCTCATGTCCAGGACCCTAAAAGAAATTATGAAACTCCTCATGTTTAAGACCCTAACAGAAGTTATGAAGAGGATAATCTAACTTGTAGGGGTACGTTGCTACACTATATGCAAATGTGTTATTTAAGGTTTATTGAAGAAAAAAAATTGGCTAAGGAAATTTGGGATTCTCTTGAGCAAACATATGGGATTAAGGATATAGATACTAAGCAGTATGCTGTTAGTAGGTGGATTAAGTTTTAGATGGAAGATAGTAAAGTTATATACCTCAAATCCATAAATATGAGACGTTAGTTTCTGAAGTTTTGGCTGAAGGAATGAAAATATGTAAATATTTGCAGGGTGGTGTTCTACTTGAGAAACTACCCTCATATTGGAAAGATTATCACGACCAATTGGAACACAAGAGAAAGGACTTCACCTTTAAGGAACTGATTGGTCATATCAAGATTAAGGAGGAAAACCGATTAGGAAGCAAACGGTATTATGCCCATAACTCTACAAATGTTAATCTACTTGAACCTTCCACTAAATTTGACAGGTTCAAAGGGAGAAACTTGAAGCTAGGAGGTCCAAAATTTAACAAAGGAAGGCTGAACAACTCACCAAGTGAAAAGATGAAAGCTTCTAGAGGAGTCTAAAAGCCCAAATCGAAGGGAGTCTTCTATGCTTGTGGGAAGCCCGGACACATCGCCAACTACTGTCCTCAAAGCAAGGACAAGCCACAGGCACACCTTACTAAAGAGCTAGAAAGTATTGCTGCTATCGTCTCAGAGGCAAACCTGGTAGGTAATCCACTTGAATGGATAGTAGACATAGGTGCCTCTAGGTACATCTGTTCAAACCAGAGCCTATTCAAGGAGTATGAGAAGGTGGGGGATGGTGAAGGAATATTGATAGGGAGTGCCGATATTGCAAAAATCCTTGGAAAAAGGATAATAAGCCTAAAACTCACTTCTAAAAAATATGTCTTTAAGGAATATCTTACATGTTCCTGGAATGCATAGGAATTTATTTTCCGGTTATTTTCTTAATAAGATTACCATTAAAATGATATTCAGATATGAGAAATTAATTATGACTAGGGGTATTGATTTATTGGATAGGGTTATACTGCTAAGTCTAAAATAGTCTAAAATTGTTAAGTCAACTTAGACATTTGAATGTGGCTTTTATCAAACGCTTAAACTAGTTGTGTTTAAATTCTAATAATCTAATACTGAATGGGATAAATGTCAAATATGTATAAAAGCCAAACACCATAAATCGGGGTGGTAAAAGATATTATATAACCTTCGTAGATGACCACTCTAAGTTCACTAAAGTCTACTTGCTTAGACCAAAGGATAAGCGTGAGGAGATGTTTATAAAGTACAATGTAGAGGTAGAAAACCAATTGGACAAAAGGATTAAAAGACTTTGTTCTGACCGAGGAGGGCAATATGACATGAACACAGTCTAAACCTTCTGTGAGGAAAATGGAATAATCTATGAAGGCACATCCCTTGACACACCAAAGCAGAATGTGATAGCCGAAAGAAAAAAATATGACCTTTAGAGATATGATGAATGCCATGCTTATTAGTTCGAGTTTACCTGACAATATGTGTGGTGAGGCTATTCTTTTTGCACGTCATGTTCTCAATAAATTGTCTCATAAGAAACCAGACAAGACTCTCCAAGAAATATGAAAGGACATACTCTAACCTAAAATACCTTAAAAAGTAAGATTATCTAGGCAATATTGGTATAGCATATTCTTGAAGGACTAATATAGGTCCTACAACCATTGATTTTTAGTTTATTGGTTATGTTCAAAATAGTGCAGCTTATAGATTTATTCGTATTCATGAAAATGTTGTGTTTGGTAATATCCATGAATGTAGAGATGCAAAAATATTTTGAGAATGTGTTTCTTATAAAATCTTGTACTTCTCGCATATTGCCTACTAGACTTGCACTACTTGTTGGTAATGCACCTACTAGTAATAATGAAAATATTGATCCTAGGTGCAGTAAAAGGCTCAACTAAATCCTCTTTTGGCCTTGACTTTGCTACTATTTTCTTAACTGAAAATGGTGATATATATTACCGAGAGGACTTGAATGAAAACTTTGTACATATCTTTATCTTCGAGGATCCTATAACCTATGAGGAAGCCATGAGTTCAATAGACTCCAAATTCTGAAAAGAATCTATTAATGATGAACTTGAGTCTATCATCTCTAATTGCAGCTAGATATTGACTGATTTACCAAAGGATTGCAAGCCTTTAAGTAGTAAATGGGTCTTCAAAAAGAATTTAAAAGCTAATGGGTCAATTGATAAGTTTAAAGCTAGACTTATAGTGAGACATGATAATCAAAAGAAAGATATAGATTATTTTGATACACACTCTCTCATGACAAAAGTTTCCATAATTAGAGCATTAATTG
Organism: Carnegiea gigantea; assembly: GCA_029747015.1. NCBI lineage: Eukaryota > Viridiplantae > Streptophyta > Magnoliopsida > Caryophyllales > Cactaceae > Carnegiea > Carnegiea gigantea. The sequence goes on along the minus strand of JAKOGI010000563.1, from coordinate 221,413 downwards.
CCGTTGCATCGTTGCATGGTTTGCTTGTTCATCAAATGGATGTGAAAACAGCTTTCTTGAATGGGAACCTAGAAGAAGTGATCTACATGAGGCAACCTAAAGGAATGATAGTTCCTAGACAGGAGCATAAGAGAAAAGGTATTTTTTATACTTCTACCCTTCTAGACCCTGTGAACAATGTGTAGGCCCAAAGTATGGATGGATTAGGATATAAACATGCTTGGGCAAAGGTGTGGGGCATGGCGTGATGTGGTGTGATCAATTATATTTTTGGATAAAATCAATTTATAAAATTTTTGAAAAGTATTAAACTGATTCATTAATATTTACTTACCTTTCCAGAAATTATTATGTGACTGTTTCTTTGCTAATTCACTTTGCAAAATTTAAGCTTTAATTTCAGACATTCTATTTGTTTCCTTCATTGCTCAAATCCTCCCTTACAAATTCTGATTTTCTCTAGTTTTGCAAAACACACAGAAATATTGTCTTCTCCTCTTTACTAACTCTTTCACAAAAATCTTCGGTGTTCCATTGCACCTGTTTCTGTGCGGTTCTCCTTGAGCGCAAGTGCACAGCTGGGACTATGTAGTCTAAAGGTCAACTGCCGATGAGCAATACTCCATCAATGCACTGCAACCCCTCAAACATAAATAGTTAAAATTTTAAAACTTATCAATCACAAACAAGTGGTAGTGGGTCCTCATAAACGCAAATCAATCAATTAACATTAAACACGAACTACTGCATTCATCATAAACAAATGTAACAAATACGAAGCAACATCTCTCCATATCCCAGGCATCCCCCCCCAAAAAAAGAAACACTTACGAATCACGAAGCACACCATTGTTTTAGGTACATGCATAGCTGGTGGAGACTCATCCGGCACTACAAATGGTCAATTTCATCCTTTCGAAATGAATGCATAAACACAATCTTAAAGTCCGAACTATAACATATAATTAAATGTCTCAACTAAATCCACAAATCAAAACAATCTTAGAGCTTGGTATCTCAAATTCTTAAATAAAGAAAGAAAAAAAGGCAAGGAAAAATAAAACTAAATTAAATATGGCACCAAAAAGAAACAGAATGAAATTTATAGCAATATTTTGGAAAATTGTAGAATAATTAACTGGAAAATGGTAACTCTTCCTCAATTACAATTATGGCTCTCCACTTTACTGTTGTAACTTATACGTTACAAGATTGCAAGCATAATTGTTCCTGCAATGAACACACAAAATTTAACATTCAAACATACTGATATGTATCGAGTCCCCTCGGCCATGTACCAATATATGAAAATGGTCTAACCTACCAATGGTTCCTTGACACCAAATTTCCAACACTTACGCCCAATTTGTCATGATATTCACCAAGCATATGGGCTCGAAAATTGAAGATCTATGACTCATTACAAAGGTGATCAAGTTTACTATTGGGATATGTAAATATTTTCAGTAGATATTTGCATTTGAATTTCCCAAAGTGGTGAGATTCCAACCACAGCAGTACAAGTTTTTTCTATTGGTTAAATTCCTAATTTAAGTAACTTTTGGGTCCTACCTTTGGTACCCAATTGATGGAAGTCCAAGTTTTGCTAATTCTTTAAGATGTCTATGCTAATGCCATGTGCCAAAAATTGGCATTACAAATCAAATTTGAAAAAATGGCCAAAACAGGAGCGTACAAAAATTCAGTTTTAGAGCAATCTGAATTTTGGCATCGTTTTGAGGTGGTTGCAATTGTTCCTTGTGATTACTCAACATGGAACGAATCTATAGCCACTAAGAAAGAGGCTTCAAATGACGACGCTCCCATTGATGGGTAGATCCTTCTAAAATCTTCGTAGAATGTGGGAGAGAAATTCTAAAAAATTATAGCTCATTATGGTTGTCATTATTTTGGAATTTTGATTTAATTTTATAGGATATTTTGTAGGACTCTTATTAATCTACTTGCCATACTACCGTATTAGCTTAACCCCTTATTTGGGGTATTTTTCCTTCCCCTCAATGTAATTAAATTAAAATTTGACAAATTAATGAATTGAAGGGCTGAAGGCCATTTTCTCTCTCAAAAATATGTTAATCTTTGTATCTATTTTAGAATGGTGATTTAGAGTTTTTCCTTTAACATTTCTCTTTGGTGGCTCAAGCCTTTAGGCGAGAGATTTGGTAGAAAGTGTTTATCTTATTTAGAGTTCTCATTTTTTTTTGGTTCAAATCTCACAATCACCTTGATTGTTGGAGAATCTAAAGAGGAGCATCGTTTGGTGTTGTGATGCTATTAATGTCGATCTTGGGGGCTTGAGGATTCATCCTCTTCACATACTTAAAAACCTAAACAAACAAAATTAACTCGAAACTAATTGTTTAAGAATCTATTCAACCAAAAGTTTAAACTGATAGTTGAAGGTCCAGAAATTAATTTTATACTCTAACATGCCCCTCACGCGAATGCCTTTTGGGTTGGAAGCGTGGATGCTGCAAATGCTTCCCTTAATGGTTCAAGAACGAATTCAACCAAAAGTTTAAGCCAATTGTTGAAGGCCCATAAATAAGTTTATATTCTAACAAATCCCCTCACGTGAATGCCCTTTGAGCTTGAAGCGTGGATATTGCAAAGGCTCTCTTTACCTTGCGCAATAAATCAATATGGGGACTGGTGATGATCAAACCTGAGACCTCTCCTCAAAAAGACTCTGATACCATCTTAATGTAAGTTAAGGCTCTAATACCATGTTCAACAATCAATTCAACCAAAATCTTAAATTAATGGTTGAAGGCCCATGAATAAGTTTATACTCTAATACTAATAATAGTATGCCCAAAATTAGACCAAGAAAAAAGCTTCATGAAACTGATAAGATCAACTGGGGACTCAAAGAATTCCTAATCCAAGTAACTCAAAATATCATGAAAGAATAATCAGTAAAATAAAATAAACGGGATACGATAAGACTTACCTTTATAAATTCGGATTCTAATGCACTACTATTCCTCTTCTTGTTTCTTTCGACACAATAGGACTTGATGTAAATCCCTAATTTTGCAGAATTTCGTCCCAAAAACTGCGTGTAGAATTTTGCAATCTAATTTCGTAATATGGAAACAGAAGGGAAGGAAGGTACACGAAAAATTTCAAGAGGGGAGGGCGATTAAACTACAGAGGGGGAGAGACGAGTGACGACTCGGTGAATTGGGGGAAGGGGAGGGGTCAGGTGATAGTGTCAGGATAGGTATCAAGCATCACTAAAGCTGTGGGAAGTAGGATAATTATCTATTATTATAGCACGTATAATAAAAAACATGCTTAGCGGGCAGTTAACACCTTTAAATTTGTTTTTAAAAATAAATAAATAAAAATAAAGCAGTATTTTGCTTGGAGATAAGGGGCAGTTACACACTTTATTTTTTTTGAACTTTAAAATCAAGGGTTTAAATTTAATAAGTAGATAAATTTTATGGCTAAGATTATACCAAATGCCACAGATTATTCTAGTGGTGTATAGAATTATCCAAAGATTGCTATTACTATAATATATATTATCCTGTGTAATTCACTTTGACGAAAACATTAAGTTGCAATCTTATTGAGCCCTGAATTGATTTTTTGAAAGCAATCAAGCTATCAAGGTGTTATCTGAAGATATATTGAAATTATTTATTTCTTAAAAGCTAACCAAATAAAAGGATTAATGATTTGGTTTCAATTATTATATGATACCGTCAATGACAATATAATAATGTTTAATCAAACGAAAGTATTGGCTGATAAATCAGCCTAAGGTCACCGAAATCAAGCTCATCCGGATAAGTGAGACAAGGCTCCGCGTCCGCTTGTAGGTAAACGACATCGTGATTGGACTGCTGAAACAATACAAATAATATTTATCTTAAAGAAAATATTTAAAAAAAGGGTGAAATAGGGACAACGTAATCCAACTTTTAAGGTTTTTTTTTTTTAAAATATTTGGAAGGATTTAGCTAACAATTTACATATTCTTATAACTTCTTACATCTCCTTACAACTCTTTACGTTTTTAATATAATTTTTATAGTTTCTTACATTTCCTTGCATTTTTTAATATTTTCTTACATTCCATACAGATTTTTGTATAACATTTATTAATTTTTGTTCAAGTAATTACAAAATACGTATATATTTTTTATTACACTATCAATATACAGAATTTATGAATATGTTATGAATACAATATTTATATAAACATAACAACAGAATTTAATGACGTAAATTATATTTGAGTATCAACATGAACAATATATGTTATTGTAGATAAAATAAGTTAACATACTTTTAAAATTATAATACAAAGCTTTCGTTCATATTTATTCTGAATCATATATAAAAACTCTCAAACTATATGTGATAAAAATATTACAATTATTTCATCCCTAAGGTTATCTATGGCAATTTTGTTGTTATTGTTATATAGTTGAATATTTGGTAGTCTTTTCAAATTTGGTTCCATTGCTGAGATTGATATGCACTTGTTATGCAGAATAATAAAATTATGGAGAGTACAAAAAGAAACGTTTATCTCAAGTTGTTGCCCCTGTCTCATTTAAAATTTTTTACTTAAAATAGGATTTCATTTTAAGAGTTGCATTAAATTTTCTGAGAATTTTTTTTTTGGTTATACTTTGCTTATTGGAATATCAAACTAATATAAATATAAGAAATCACCACAAGTGTAGGACATTTTGAATGAAAAAATTAGTGAGATTAATATATTTTATTATTGTCTAATTAATTTAGTTAGTTAAACATTTATTTTTAATAAGTATATTATTTCAATATTATTGTTTCTTATCCAAAACATTCATTGTAAAAGAAACAAATTTTGTTTCAATAATATTAAGAAGTAATTTGTTTACTGATGGTATCAAATTTGTTTCGTAAATATGACTAATATATTACATGTTATTTGACAAATCATACATTAAACACTAATAATATGCATACATATCTACAAATTATACTGTACAACTCTTCAATAATTTAACAACTCCTTGCATCTATCCTTACAACTCCTTACAACTTCTTATATCTGCTTAAAACTCCTTACATCTTCTTACGACTCTTTACATCTTCCTATGACTCCTACATCTTTTTACAACTTTTTACAACTCCTCACAGCTTTGTACAGGTTCTTACATCTTCTTATATTTGCTTATAGCTTACAGTTGTATCTTATTGATGGAAGGTTGTAAGAAGAAGAAACCAACTCACAACTTGCCTCAAAGTGGAATCTAAAACAAGAAGAAGGAAAAACAGCAAGGGAGAGGAGAAATCAGGAGTTTGGATAGTCAAGTGACCTTGCAAGGGATAATCCGAGGAGCCACCCTTGGAGAACACTTGGGCAATCTCTTTGTATCAACTAGTTGCAGAATCTAATCACCTTCTAGTTGAGAGAAAGAGACCTAGAGACCCACTTGAGTTGCCAAGCTCAAGATATAACACTAGGAGTTTTTGTAGAGAGAGTTTGAGAACTCACAAATTCATTCATTCAAAGTTGTGTCACAAAATGAGGGCCAAGCTGGTTTTTATGCTTGATGGCCGAGTTTCCCACCCTTCCCAAGCAGCAAAATCAAAACTAAGTACATTTAGGGAAGAGAAACACATCCTATCATCCATTACAAGTTAAACACCTCACTACCTAGCTTAAGCTACCTCATTAGGGGTTATAATGCCTCCCAAATGAGGTGTCAAGCTTACAATGATCCTAGGATGCAGCAACATAACTCATTCAGCAAGTGGGGAGGCAAGGGGACAAGCACAACCCAAGAAAATCAGACCTTGTACCGGTTTGGGAAGAACCGGGTAAAAGGATGATTTTTGTGTCCTTTTGGCTGGTTAATACCAACACAAGGGGGTTCTTTGGATGGGATTTGAACCCATGACCTGATAATTATTTATGTCCCCTTTCATACTGCAAAATTTGATAAAAGTTGGAGTTGAGGAAGTCAACCAACTAGGGCCTTATTTCGGACTGTGCTGGATTGCGCCCTGCAGTGCGCGGTCTTAGGTTTTGGCTTGGTTGACTGACCAAATGGACTCCGAATGCCTTGCAAAAGGTCTTGTTGGAAAGATAAGATCTTAAGCTTTAAGGGGGTGGTGCGTGCAGGAAATTTCCCCTTCTACATTTTGCTCCAACAGCGACACAAAACCGGGCCAGAAACTGGACGAACTGGACAGTGCATCTTCTGCTGTGTACATGAGTTTTCTGACCAAGGCATGAACTTCTCTAGCCTCTTTGGGGGTTGAATGGGTGTGAGGGTTTGCTGAATGTGTGGATGAAGCTTGGGCACGATGGTCCCCATCATCCTTTGAAATGGTTGGTGCTTGTGATCCCCATTTGGAAAACCCCTTTGGATAAGGCACTTTGAAGTTCAAATAAAACTCCATAAAGTGTCTTTTGTCATAAAATTTGAAAAGTGGACCTGAAGAAGGGCTTTGCCATGTGTAAATTTGTTTGGAGGTTTCCGCCCATGAAATCGAGTAGGAAGAATGGGAATGACCTCCTTGAAAATATACATCAAACCCTCTCTCTTCTAAAAGAATTGTCCTCAATTCTTGTTGTGAATGAGGGCATTCTTCTTGACTCAAGAGTTCCTCAATTTCATCCACAACGTCACATGCCTCCAAATCGGACACTTGGGGTTCTTCAACTTCAAGCTTATCAAACTTTGGAGGTGAGTTAACTAGGCTTGTAACTTCCTCCCCAAGGATCTTTTCATCCTTGTTGGTGTTAGGGGTCTCCAAACAAAGGAAGGGAGTAGAATTGTGGATACAAGCACTCATGGGATGTCCCTTGTTGAAAGGAATGTCTTTAGAAAAGAAATTAAGGCCATTTCCCGCAAAGGGAGGAAAAAGATGCGTGTGCAAGTAAGAGGTTGGAGCAAAAGCACACTCTAGTTTACCCCTCAACTTATCCCAAGTTTTGATCTTACTCTTCCCTCTTTTCTTCCTCTTATACTTGTACTTTTCCCACCATTCAAGTGCATAGCCTTGGAGCTTCTTACTAACCACCTCAAACTTCTCGTGCTCTTCAAGGTTGTGGCGAGTGAAGACTTGCTCCACCTTGGAAATCCAGTGAGGGAATTCTTCCTTTTGGCCATGGAACTTTGGAGTTTCAAGGCTGGCCAACTCTTTTGCAATCAAGGCAGTCTTTTTCCTCAACTTTTCAAACGAGCTCATGATGGATGAATGCTTAAGGGTTTGTTTAGGTTAAGGGAAGAAGCATGATTGTAGTAGAGTAGGCAGTGTGGTGTTTCGGGGTTGGAAGCAAGGAGCACGGTTGTGCTTTAAGGCACGGTGTGACCGTGCTGAGCTGCGGGAATGGGTTGGCTGCTGCTGAGTGATGGCACGGTCGTGCGCAGGAGGCACGGGGTGCCCGTGCCAACTCTCTGGTTGGGCACGACTGAGATTTTGTGGAGAATGTGTTTGGGCTGTTTTTGTGAGTTTGGTGTTTGGACGTGTTTGGGCAAAGGGTGCTTGGCCAAGAAAGGTAGTCTAAGCTCTGATACCAATTTGATGGAAGGTTGTAAGAAGAAGAAACCAACTCACAACTTGCCTCAAAGTGGAATCTAAAACAAGAAGAAGGAAAAAAACAGCAAGGGAGAGGAGAAATCAAGATTTTGGATAGTCAAGTGACCTTGCAAGGGATAATCCGAGGAGCCACCCTTGGAGAACACTTGGGCAATCTCTTTGTATCAACTAGTTACAGAATTTAATCACCTTCTAATTGAGAGAAAGAGACCTAGAGACCCACTTGAGTTGCCAAGCTCAAGATATAACACTAGGAGTTTTTGTAGAGAGAGTTTGAGAACTCACAAATTCATTCATTCATTCAAAGTTGTGTTACAAAATGAGGGCCAAGCTGGTTTTTATGCTTGATGGCCGAGTTTCCCACCCTTCCCAAGCAGCAAAATCAAAACTAAGTACATTTGGGGAAGAGTTACACATCTAATCAACCATTGCTAGCTAAACACCTCACTACCTAGCTTAAGCTACCTCATTAGGGGTTATAATGCCTCCCAAATGAGGTGTCAAGCTTACAATGATCCTAGGATGCAGCAACATGACTCATTCAGCAAGTGGGGAGGCAAGGGGACAAGCAAAACCCAAGAAAATCAGACCTTGTACCGGTTTGGGGAGAACCGAGTAAAAGGATGATTTTTGTGTCCTTTTGGCTGGTTAATACCAACACAAGGGGGTGCTTTGGATGGGATTTGAACCCATGATCTGATAATTATTTATGTCCCCTTTCATACTGCAAAATTTGACAAAAGTTGGAGTTGAGGAAGTCAACCAACTAGGGCCTTATTTCGAACTGTGCTGGATTGCGCCCTGCAGTGCGCGGTCTCAGGTTTTGGCTTGGTTGACTGACCAAATGGACTCCAAATGCCTTGCGAAAGGTCTTGTTGGAAAGCTAAGATCTTAAGCTTTAAGGGGGTGGTGCGCGCAGGAAATTTCCCCTTCTACATTTTGCTCCAACAGCGACACAAAACCAGGCCAGAAACTGGACGAACTGGACAGTGCATCTTCTGCTGTGTACATGAGTTTTCTGACCAAGGCATGAACTTCTTTGGCCTCCTTGGGGGTTGAATGGGTGTGAGGGTTGCTGAATGTGTGGATGAAGCTTGGGCACGATGGTCCCCATCATCCTTTGAAATGGATGGTACTTGTGATCCCCATTTGGAAAACCCTTTCGGATAAGGCACTTTGAAGTTCAAATAAAACTCTATAAAGTGTCTTTTGTCATGAAACTCAAATTGTGGGACCAAAGAAAAGCCTTGCCATGCTTGAATTTGTATGGAGCTTACCTCCCATGAAGTTGAGTAGCAAGAATGGGAATGACCTCCTTGAAAATATACATCACTTATCGTGAAAAAAAACATGCCCTAAGTCTAGCCTTAAGCCATCCTAATATAAGTAGCGATGGGCAAAGATAACCCGATATAATTATCGAATAGAAACTGACACGAAGTTAAATAGATTTGGTACAAATTTTCAACCTATTTAATCGAATGGGTTGATGTGTTTAGCCTATTTAACTAAATGTGTTAGATTCAGGAAACGTAAAAGTACCTATTTAATCTGTTTAGTTAAATGAATTAAATAGATCAACCTATTTATCCATTTATCATTTACCTGTTCACCATTTTTTTTGATAATTAAGAACACAAAACTTAAAAATGAATATAAAAATGTGAATTATGATGAATTGAGTGAGCTTTTTCGATAATAATTGCGCAATGTGGTATGTATATTTGATTTTTAATGCTATGTAATTATGTATTACTTGAAAATATAAATTGGATAAATAGATAATTAGGTGACTGAGCATGACTTGTTTATCTTAAATGGGTCAAACTGTTTAAAAAGTAAATAGGTATAGGTCAATAGTCTCCCACCCATTTAATAAAAGTGTTAGGTTGAAGTTGAAAGATTCTCAACTTATTTAAATTCGACACAAATACGAATCTGATTTGACATGACCTATTTTCCAACTCTAAATATAAGATGCATTGTTAGAAATATGATTGTTGCCGAGTCAGTAAACATAATATATTATTAAATTATGAAACATTTCTATCTCACAGTATCATATATATTTTAGCATATTCTTTCCATTTTAAAATTTTTATGTCAAAACTAATCCAAGTATTCCTTTGTCATTTAATTACGTATATTATATTTGTGGGCTGCATTGACTCTTTGAGTTTTTCATAGTAGATCTGTCATTGGTGTACGCTTGGAATGACAAAATTCTTAAGATAATTCATCAGCTAGTATTTTTCTAACAATTGATTTCCTTTATCGTTCTAACTGCGATTATATTGATTAGTATTTTTTTATATTTGACATTTATTTTAAATTAAATCCATTAAATAATTTTAAAAAAACCCTGAAAATGCCCACAGGCAAAAAAACGACCACCCAAAAAAAAAAAAAAAAAAAATTCTGAAGCCGCCCAGCAAGACAACCCCACAAAAAAGCCAGTGTCGTCTTTGCCTCGAACGCTTGAATTTAAAAAAAAAAAAAAAAACCAAATCAACTCCCCTTTGCCAACCAAAAAGGGGGGGGGGGGGGAATCAACTCTCAACCTATAAACAGAGCTTCAAATTTCTGATTACGGCTGGATGATAGATAATCTCCTGCTTTAATTAATAAAACAGCTGGCCACAAAAGCTTCCTGTTCAATCAGCACCCCACCTCCCGTAATTGACATTGCATTGGCGGCAAGCATTCTCGATTTTCTCTCTCCTGTAGCCTCGTTCACACGCAGCCACAGCAACACGGACTGATCAATCAAACAAGGAGACAGAATCAATGAGATTAATCATGGCAGGGGAAAGCCCACCATCATCAACATCAGAATCTCTGATACCCAGAACCATGAACACCAAAACAAAGACATTCTCCCGAAGTGTATCTCATACCCAAGACGAATTGCGCAGTTTCCGATCATATCTCCGATGGATGTGCGTCGATCAATCCGATTGTTGGTCGAGTTTTCTCTCTTGGGTTATTTTCCTTCTTTTTGCAATCGTTGTTCCTGCATTTTCGCATTTTTATCTCTCCTGCACATCCTGCGATGCCAAGCATTCCCGCCCTTATAACGCCGTCATGCAGCTTTCTCTCTCCTCTGTTGCTGGGGTTTCCTTTTTCTGCCTTTCGCACTTTGTCAAGAAGTATGGGCTTCGGAGGTTCTTGTTCTTGGATAAGCTTGTTGGTGATAGCGATTCTGTCAGGCATCATTATACCGATGAATTCAATGTAAGTTGAGTTCCCTTTTGGTTTTTTTGGGGGGTTCCAATGGGTATATGCACTGGGTTTTGATTGCTGGAAATTGGGTGCTTGGATTTGCCAATTGGGTAATTTGTTTTCTGGTTGTTGGCAAATTGAGTTGGGATTTTTTTAATCTAAATTTGATTTTACTATCCCTTTTGTTGTTTTCCCCCTCTTCGTGGTTTTGCTGTTATTCGGTTGATGATAAGTAAAGGGCATTGATGGGTCTTTTAATTTTTAGTAATTTCGCCTAATATGCTTATTTGTAATGTGTTTAATGTGGATTTCATGTGGAATTTTGGGTGATGCCGATTGGTAACAGTCACCTATGTCGTTACCAGTGCAATTATGTTTCCTTCCTGAATTGATGAATGATTTTGAACTACTCCAGATGTTTGCATTGATCAGTTACCTTAAAATGGGTGATGATTGTCGATTTAGTTGGGTGTGTTTCTTCTGGGTGCATTTGATTTGGTGAGTTAAATGGGGTAGAAACCAGTAAACATGTACCGAAAATGGTTGCCTGAGATTTGATTGTCTGCCCTCTTTGTTAATTGATTGAATTGGGTGGTTATAATTTGTACTACTTTTTTCACATGTCTTTTGTTCCATTGCTTCTTTGATATGACTAGTGAAATGGGCCCATGCAATTTGATTGGGATGCCTTTGTCTGTATGGTAGACTGCAAACTGATGGTCAGGATTTGGTTACCTGACCCTGTAAGGCTGATCAATCAAATTTTTTGATGAATATTAGTGCACTGGTCAAGTTTCTCTAGTCACAATGTAGGTATTCATCAGTTTGCTGCCTTCGTGACTCTTACTGACGGGTGCTGCTTGAGGGGTTCTCCATTGTCATTTTTAGGGCGTTGGTTGAAATTTTTGCCATTATTGACAAGAAAAATGAACTTTTTGGAACAAGACCAACTGTCATCTTGGTACAGTGTGGTATTCAAATTTACCTAGCTTTACCCCTCAATTGTGGAGAAGTGTTTCTTGTTGCACCCCTGAGTTAAAATCATGAAAAGTCTACAACATGTCACGTGAATTCTTCTGAAGAAAGAGAGACTTCGGCTCCTTGAACATCAAGCATATCTCTCTGGTTTGCAAGGGTAAAGTAGCATAGATCTTGACCTTTCTAGACCCTGTTCTAGTGGGGTCATGTTGTGCTTGTTTTTCCTGAAACATTCAAGACATATGATATGAGAATGATTATTTTTTTGTTTTTTTTGGGGGGGGGGGGCGGGGGGAATGGCATCTTGCTGCAAAAAATATTAGGTCTCTTCAATGGTAGTATCAGCATTAGAAAGAAACGCCAATAATAATTCCGCTATTCCTTGTGGTCTATGCAGAAATCGCTGAAGATATTATCTTATTTTGTCCTCCCATGCTTTGTAGCTAAATGTGCCTACAAGATCTGGTGGTATGCCTCTGGGGCCTCAGAAATTCCCTTCTTGGGTAATGCCATCATTAGTGACACTGTAGCATGCTCGTTGGAGTTGATCTCATGGCTTTACCGAACCTTGGTGTTCTTCCTAGTGTGTATCCTATTCCGTCTGATCTGCTACCTCCAGATCCTGCGGCTAAAGGACTTTGCCAATGTGTTCGAGGAGTATTCAGATGTAGGATCAGTGCTGAAAGAGCACCTTCGGATCAGGAGGCATTTGAAGATCATAAGCCATCGCTATCGTGCTTTCATCCTGCTCTCCTTGATATTGATCAGCATGAGCCAACTTGCATTCCTGCTGCTGACTACCAAACCGAATTCTGATCTGAGTATCATTAAGACTGTAGAACTTGTCGTATGTATCTTTCCCATTCCCATTCTTTGGTTTTCTGTTAGTACATATTTTCTTCCATGCATGTTTTATGTTGAAGGCCTAGTCCCTTCATGAATCTCCCACTTCATTCTTTCAAGTTGAAGTCTGAAAAATTAATAACTACAGTTGGAAATCTGAATAGAGGAATGTGGATAATAAGGATTATGGAACATCTAGCATTGTCAATCTAAACACGGAAAACTTTGAAATCCGGACATATCCTAATATATCTGCATCATGTATAAATTAAGATGAAAGAACAAACCTTAATTTTTGTTATCGAAGTGGGGGATGAAGCAATTCTGAATGACAGCAAATTCTGGGGAAATGCTGCAGCTATGCTCCATGACCCTCGTTGCAGGGCTTATGATAATATTGCGAAGTGCGACAAAGATCACACACAGAGCACAAGGGATAACTAGTCTAGCTGCCACCTGGCATGCTTGTGCAACAATTGACTCGTATGATGTTACCTCCGAGGCTCAAATTCCCCGCAGTGCCAGTGGAGCCTTTTCTGATGCTAGCAAGATTGATTCAGATGAAGATGAAGGTGAATATGAGGAAGATGATGTGGATACTGCCAAGTTTCTCCCGGCTTATGCCAATAGTTCAATCTCATTCCAGAAAAGACAAGCCCTAGGTAAGCTGAAATGGTTGATCCTGCAGCGTCTGCTAGATACATCTTGGGTAAATATTAAAATTTTGTCTTTTATTTATATTTATTTATTTATTTATGTTGCAGTGACATATTTTGAGAACAACAGAGCTGGCATTACAATGTATGGATTTACATTAGATAGAACTTGGCTCCAGCTTATGTTTGGTATTGAGTTATCCTTAGTTCTGTGGCTGCTTAAGGAGACTATCAAAATCTCATAAGCAGATACCACCGGTGATCATATTTTGGTTGGTCTCATGACACCAGTACAAGGTATGCATCTTGAGTGCCATTTGCGTTTGGTGGATCAGGGTAAAGTATATGCAGTTGTACAGCAGTTCCTGAGAAACAGTGACTATTTCCCAGTGAGTTTTTTTGATCTTGGGGTCTATTATTTCTCGAGATCTTGTACCTTGTTTATACATCTAGATCTAGATTCTACAATGTGTCTTGTTGTATAGGCATCCAACGCATGATCTGTATGTATTCTTTGTGTTGCATACATGCACTCAAGCCGTCTCCTGGACCATGGGAAGGTTTCAGGAGGTTCACATGGATTTATGGTTATGATTCTTCCATGTGTGCCCTAAAGCAAAGAATACATGGCTTTACATGTTTTTAGGATTCACTATGTCCATATCTTCCTTTTGTTGGTATGAGGGATAAGATTGCCAATATCTCGACTTCTGTGGACCTGATATGCATTTGAAGGGGTGTAAGAGCCACATGAGAAGCTTTTGTGATATCTGAAGCAACAAGAGTATGCATTTTGAGGCCATTTCAAGTGGTTCGCTGTAGAAATGCATGGGTTTTTTTTTTTTTTTTTTTTTTTGGGGGGGGGGGGGTTGGGGAGAACTATGCTGTGTGTTGTGCAATTTATTTTGTGTTGTATGTGTAGCTCTGTGAGCTTGAAGCTTGACTTCGCACTCGAATTTGTTTTTACAGAGTCAAGTTCAATTGTAGTTTTGGCATCGTGTACTGAGTCTGCCGTAATAAAATAAATTGTTGTGTCAACTATTACGATTCTTGATGTTATGTGATGTTTGGTTTAATATAATGTAATGGTAATGTAATGCAATCAATTTTGCAATGCAATCATGATTACTTTGTTTGTGGTAATTATAATTATGAGGTACTTCTTTTATTGCAATACTTTCATACATTCAAACTAAATAACGAAAATACAATTACAAATTTGTTTATATGACAAGATTGATTATGTTTAACCAAGCATATATATTAGATCATGTGGTGTTGTGAGTGTTGATGACACGATGACCACAGCATGTGAGAGCTCAGTAGTCAGTATCTGCCTTTCTCAATTTGGTTATGCCATTCTAAACTTTACCTTTGGTTTAGACTGAAAACAAAATAATTTAATTTTGATTCATGTTCAGGTTGCCTTGGTTCAAACAAATGCATAGAATTTAATTGACTAATTATAATTGCATTTAATAGACCAATGTATTTCATACTACATCAAAACAAACTTTATTATAATACAAGTTGAAATGACTCAATAATCCATTTCAACTAGGACATTCCATCAACTGATTGCAAAACGTTCCTCTCTATTTTATTTTTATTTTTTACTGTAGAGCTTGTTTTGTACCCTTGCCCCCTTTTTTTTCTTTTGTATGTAGGATAATGCAAATATATTAGAAGTACAAGAATGACACATGAGTGATCAATTAATAAGATACAACCTAGGTCTCACATACAAATATTAAGCCTGAAACATCCTGAATTTACAACAAACTATAGAACGACTCCTATCATCTGCGCATTGGCAAAGTATACGCTTCTTGTTTATCCACTCCTCACCCAAACCAAACAGGTGGGTTAGTAATAAATGGTTTAGGCTCATACCTCCCACCAATAATAGTCGACATTTTAGCTTGTTGTTGAGTGTTCTTTGTTGGTTGCGGCTAAGATTTCTTGTTTATCAACTCCTCACCCAAACCAAACATGTCAAACTTCTTCTTGCCACATATAGTTTTGGTAGTGGTGTTTCAATCGCTTTGATAATAAGCATTATTAATCCAACATTTGAATTGCTTCCCATG
The DNA here is from genome assembly GCA_029747015.1 of Carnegiea gigantea. Classification (NCBI taxonomy): domain Eukaryota; kingdom Viridiplantae; phylum Streptophyta; class Magnoliopsida; order Caryophyllales; family Cactaceae; genus Carnegiea; species Carnegiea gigantea. The sequence continues at coordinate 206,043 of JAKOGI010000563.1, read as the reverse complement.
GTTGCAATCTTCCTTGCACCGAACTATTGGGTTAGTAATAAATGGTTTAGGTTCATACCTCCCACCAATAATAGTCGACATTTTAGCTTCTTGTTGAGTGTTCTTCGTTGGTTGCAGCTAAGATTTCTTCGATATGCTTGTCTTTCTTTTCTTTGACCTGTCTAGACGTTGTGCAGAGAACTGGATAGTATCAATTGCAGAGCTTCCTTGGTCATCCTTAGACATGACTTGTTGATGTGTATTTAATGAGTCGATGTGACAAACACGGACAACCATATATATAGGTCAATGAGTCTCTATAAGGAACTCGGTCCATTATCCTCTCTCAATCATTTCATATGTTGCTAATGGCAAACAAAGACTTCTGGAAGGGCCCTTTTCGGTTGATCTTCTTGAGTGTTGAAAAGTAAGAGTTGTAGATTTAGAATGCCAAATGAAGAGCTCATCTGAGAGTTTTCACATTCCTTTAACGTTCATTCTGGGCTCACTACTTGGACTATCTCCTATGCCTGTCTCTTCCATTTGTGTATCTTGATCTACAATAGGAGTCACTCTTGGGTCCTGATCAACTAGAGATAATATAGGGGAAGAGCCAGCCCTACCCTCCACGCTTGTCAATGTGTTTAAACCAGACTCTGCCACGCAAAGTTTGGAGTCCAAACTCATATGCCTACAATCAGACACCAAATCCTTCAACCCATCTTCTTGCATTTTGATAGACACCTCAATACTACTTGAGTTTTGGCAAGCCTGTTGGTTTAACGGGCTATCATTTAGTTCTGCTAATGCACATTCCTTTTTCTTCTTGTCAACCCTAGGGTCTAATTCTGAAAATTGGCCAAACTCATCTAATTCTCCATCATGGCAGTCAAGTTGAGAAGAGCAACCTGGCTGGTACGGACTGCATAAGTTTGAAGAACCAAATGACTTTACCTCAGCTGGATTAGCTGACAATGCAGCAAGGTCAGTTTCATTTCTGTCTGAGCCCCCCCAATCTTTCATACATTTTGATCTACGCTTTTGTTTCACCATATCTAATTCCTTTTTCACTTCTTGATTACTAAGGCCAAATTTGAAGGCTAATAAAAGGTCATTGTATGCTTCTTCTACCCTACCCAATTGCAACAGAGCTTGAGCTCTTCTGAATCTAGCTTTGACATTACGAGAGTTTAACTTAGGCGCCAAATCACAATGATCCTTAGCTGCCTCATAAGCACATAAGTACATAACTTTTACCAACATGCAGCTAGGTTAAGATTAAGAGAGATACCAAGTTCCTTCATCAATTGAACATCTTCATCAAACTCAGGCACTACCACACAAAAAGTATTGAAGAGATTTATCACACCTGCTAATAGCCATCTGATAGTCCTTTGTCCTAAAAAATCTATTTCCTTCATCTTTTAGCAATTGAGATTTTGTGAATGCATCTCTGTCGTCCTCCATCTCCATAATAGAGTTCCTCACATCATCATGAAACATCTCTTTGACCTGTGTCTTTGCGAATGCAGACAATAAAGGGTGCGAGTAGTAACTCAGCAACTGTAGCAGGAATACTTAGCCAATGCACATCAACCCTAGAACTTGAATAGAGACTTCAACTCGCGTGCAAAATCATCGGTTAGACTAACTCTGAGCCAAAATCCACTAAAAAGATGGGCAGCAAACTATAAACAAGCTAGATAGTAGTAATGCGAGTAGAGATATTGGAGTTAACTACAACTGACTAGTACTGTATACCTGTACTCGCTGAAGTTTCTAAGTCCTCATATATTTTAGATTTTTATACTAAAATTTCACCAAATTTCTAAATTTTCTTTAACTGTCTACTAATTTTAACACAACTATTCATATTTTTTCAGAGTTATTCATATTCCAACTTACTTTTAACGTCATAATTTTCAGCAAAACCTCATACTGATCTAGAAAAATTAATGAAGTATTTTCTTTGGCCATTTTTTAAAAAAATTGGCACCTTGTCAAATTCTAGCAAAAATCCCGCCCTTATAGCATCTCCTCAGTCAGTTTGGTTGGCAACCTTTGCACTGCCGCCATTTTCCGCCAGTTGATAAGGTAGTTCAACAAGTAGCCTAATTCACTCTCTCTTCGCAACCTACGGCAAGCCATCGTCTCACACTTTTTGCAATCCATTCCTCTCGGACGCAGATAGTGTCAACCTAGTTGGATTCCTTGTTCCAATCTTTAACCTTGATGATTTTCTTTATTGCTCAATGCTTTTTTAAATGATCCGAGGATCTCCTAGCAACAGGGATGGATAATGGACCGGATCAGATTAGATTTGAATTGGTCCGTTTATAAAGTGAATTGGACAGGGTCATGACTGACCCATTAATGACAAGGGTTGGGTCAGGCTTTTATGTAAATAAATGGGTCTGGTCGGGTTACCCTTTTTTTGCCTGTTTTAAAATAGAACAAAGTTGCACAAAAAAATTGTGTATAATAATTATTGTTATATATAAAGCGTTAATTTTAAATTTAACTAATTGGAGCATGTAAATTACCATGACAAGTAGGTTGAAAAAGTAATGGCTCGCTAAACAGGCCGATTATTGGACCGATCTGGTTCGATCCGCTAATATATTTTAATGGGTCGACCTATTATTAATCCGGTTTATTATTGAACCAATTTTAAACATGCGGATCTGCTTGACCCAATGAATATCCGATCCTTTGCCTACCCCTACCTAACAATCAACTTTAAGTTTGAATTTGTTTGGATTCTTCTTTCTTTGTTCTGTTTTTGTCATACATTTTAATGTATTCTCGGATGTGAATATGTGATGTATGTTTCTCAACAGGGCAATAGCCTTTCCATGATCAGGGCTTGTTATCATTTGGGCATTTGCCTGCCAAGCAGTCATTGATCATATGGATAATCCTTTTGTTGGTGTTAAATTTTATATAAATTTGGCCAATATTGACCAGTTAGTGCATACATGAGTCAAATGAAAGTCCATTCTAAAATTAATTAGCAATGTATGAAATTGTTCACTAAGCTTATATGTACGCTCAAGGGCCTCAAGGCCTCTGTTTTTGTCAATGTATGATAAATCCCACTTTTGGAATTGTATTTTGAACTTGCCACGAAAAACCGTTTTCTGCAAAATAAAAATCGAGATTTACTTCCTTAGCAGGGTCTTCTTGGATTGATCAAAAGGCATTCAAGCCTTACTAGGAGATCTATAAATACATGCGACAATCAAGCATTTTTACACTTTTTGGCTCACAATTCTCCCTCTCTCTTAATGTAAGGTTCACAACTTTGTCTCACCAAATAAAATAATACCCCATGGACCAACTCCACAGCACATAACTTCTTTTCTAAAATCCAAAAAAAAGGAAAAACCATTAAAAATTTAAAAAAACAAAAAAAGCAAGAGAAAAATAAAGGGAGCGGGCTTGGGGCTCACGACCAACCTTGTGAGCCGCGCGATCGCTTGGCTGCTGCACGGGGCGCGAGCCGCTCAATACGGCTCCCGAGGCGGGTGAACTAGCCGCTGCATGGGCTCTCAAGGGCCAGAGTCTTCTGCGCTCAAATTTCAAGTCCCATCTTGCATTCTAACAAAAATCATCATTTTTTAGTGTTGAAAATGCTATAAATGTCATGTCAGAATTGAAGTTTTTGGATGAGAAGTAACTAGATGAATACAATAATCTGTTGCTAATTTGTCTTCACGAAGTTCAAGGTTTGAAAGTCTCCGCAGCATTCAAAGATCCCAATGGGCAAGCCCAAAACATTTGCTAAAAAATTGACCCTGTCAATCTATTGTCACTCCTGCGGGAGTTTGTTAGTCAGCCTCAAGCTTCATTCTTGAGGTCTCTAAAGCGTGTTGGTCCTACACTGACGAAAACAATACCTCAAGGTCACTCAAAATATCTCTTATACTTCCGAAGGATAAGCTGTGTACAAGTGAACGCATCAGCTGTCATTAGAGCTCTAGGTGATCATTATTTGCCATATATCCTCAGGTTATTATGATGACAGTCTATTCAGATAAGTTTCTGTTGTCTCTGTAAATAAAACATAAGCAGATTTTAAAAACTTAATTACATGCCCAAATGTTGCAGCTATACGATCGCCAAGCTTTTAGTAATAGTCAAGGATTCTCATATCGCCTGCTAGACAATGGGTCACTGGTTCTAATAGGAATGATTCGACTTATTTGGTTGCTCAAACCTTGAAGATTGCATTAGCTAACTTTGTTGCTGTTAGATAAACTAGTACTGACCTGGATACGGAAACGACTGTCGTGAATAGTCCACGAATTAGCGATGAGGAGCCGGCTACCAGAGTCGCCTTAGAGGTGTCCACGTCCTAAACCCGAATGCCTGACAGCGATGGTAGGGCAACCGTGGGGAGGAAAAGGAGAATGTAATTGATGTGTCATAGTATGTGTTCTTCTGGCTAATCCCCTCACTCTCCTTTCATAGGTTGGGGGGGGGGCTAGGGTTGTTGCCCCAGGCAACACCTTGTGGCCGTCGGGCCTCACTTAATAGGTCCGGCCAATAGCTCCCACTCGCAGTGGCAGATCTAGACATCCGGATCAGGGGTGTCCACCAACTAATATTCATTGTCATATGTACTAAAACAAAATCTAAACAATACACGAGATATTATAATAATATACTATTAAAACTATTCTTCATGGTTTTTCATATTCAAAAATCGATATATGATAGAATCATTGGAAATTATGTCAAATACAACTTTCTCTATGGAATGAACCAAAAAATCGTTCAAATATTAAGTCATTGGCATGAATCACTAATATTAGACGCACCCTCATTTCTCTCATCTTTATGATGCTCATCAATACTTAATAATCTCCATTGTCATTTACATTATTTTTTCTTCAACCATGTTAAGTTATTTCCTTTTCAAGTATTATAAAATGGAATTAGATTGATTCATATTAAATTGAACCAAAAAAAAGGAAAAATGAGATAAGCTCAATAGAGAGATAATAACCTAAATGTAAAATTAAGTTCAGCAAAGAATATAGATTTCAGGGACCTAATAAATTGCAAAGACATATACCCAAAATAAATAAATAAATAAATTGCAAATAGGCATAATATCTCGTATCCCCATGCCTCTCATATCCCCATGCCCCTTTTATTGTTTAGGTGAATAAGCTAATGACCTGCATTCATTGAGAAGAGATAGACATTGGAATAAATTACTTTTATTTTTTTGTCATATCCCCATCCCTCTTTTTTGGTGTGCTTTTTATTAAAAAATTAAAATTGCTAGTATTTGGATAATTGGGCCAATTGGATACTTAAATTTATGGGTGTCTATAATTTTTTGCATTATTTTTAGGGGTGTCCATATATATCATATATAACCTTTCAAAATAGCTTGTTAGATTTTTTTTGGGATAGGGGTGTCCATGCCTCCACCAAGATCCGCCCCTGCCCACTCGGCCACAAAGCTGCAAACACAGACTCTCCACGAATCACAACTCCTCACGCTTCATATTGGGAATAGGATGTGCGACCGAAAAATAACAAACAGTGCTATATTAAGTTACCATCTAAGTAACATAACACTTTCATGGAATGCGATACCCCAAGTCATCCTAAACATCACCAGTGGCATTTTTAATCCCTTATGGCATGGCATATCATTTGATTGTACCCTCAATATAATCACCCGAGTTGATATTGGTGATGACAGATAGACTTTTCCTTAAACAATCATGATACTACATCATAGCTTAACATCTTTCCTAACAAGTTTTCGCTGAACCGTATACATCGTGATTCTTGAGAAACACATTAAGTAGCTACATCAAGTTTTGACTTCGTATAATAGCTTTAAGTCAAAAGGGTTATCGCCTATAGGGTTACACAGTAACAAGAGATAGGGAGGTCAATTATCATTCCATATATGGTCATCTTTTAAGCACACACAGTATGAAATGTGTGTCATGACGTAGTTTTCACTTACTTGGGATCGACTCTATATGCTGTGTCAATTATCAGTCTAGATTTTCACCCAAAAATCTAACATGAGCCACTAGATTAACATACTAAATGCTAATCTTGACACTCAAAATTCGGCTTTTAAGGTTTCAATATGAAATTATGTCTCATATTCGACTCCCTTGAGTTTCATCTTAGACTTACTAAGGCGACTATTTCTCATTCATACACTTCTAGTATGAGTTATTAATATTGCACACCTAGTGCTAATATGATTATGTCTCATCCTACCCGCTACTCAAGCGTCATGGCGATTGCCTGTATGACTAGACCAATCAGGAGCCTGTGACATTTCAACATGTCTAACAGATAAATCACAAAGTATTTAGAAAAAGAACTTTCAATCTTTATTTCACAAACGCTCATTACATGAAGAACGTATCTATCATAACAAGATTCTATCCAAAAACTAAACTCTGCGAAGCCCTAGACTCAACGAATGTGCTTTGAAAGCATCTCTAGGAATTGGCTTAGTTAATGGATCAGCGATTATCTTGTTAGAGTGGGTATATATTTGATGGCAACTTCCTTTGTCTTTATAGCGTCTCGCGCAAAGTGATAATGCCTTTTGATGTGCTTGGTCTTTCGATGGAACTTCGGATATTTAGGGAACTGGATGGCGGTTGTGTTGTCACATAGTATCTCTACAAGATCATCAAATCTAGGAGTGAGGTTAAGATCCTAGAGGAAACTCCTAAGCCACATTGCCTCCTGCGCGGCTAGGCTACATGCAACATACTCTGCCTCCATGGTCGACAGAGCTATGCAATCTTGCTTCTTATTGCACCATGATATGGCTCCCCCACTCAGGGTGAACACATATCCTGAGGTTGACTTAGACTCATTCGGGTTACTATCCCAATCGGCATCTGAGTATCCTCTTAACTTAAGGTCCCTGCCTTGATAGGATAGGACCAAGTCGCTTGTACCATGAAGGTAGCGCATGATTCTCTTGACAGCTTGCCAATGAGCTTGTCCTGGGTTGTTCTGGTAACGACTTACCAAACCAACCGCAAAGCAAATGTCCGGCCGTGTACATAAGATGGCGTACATTAAACTTCCTATGACACCAGCGTAGGGGACATTACTTATGGCCTCATTTTCTTTGTCTGTTTTTGGGCATTGGTCGAGGCTCAAGGTTAAACCCTTCTCAACTGGAGTGTCTATGGGTTTGGAATAATGCATGCGGAATCGTTCTAAGACTTTCTTGATATATGCCTCCTGACTCATACCTAAAAGTTTCTTGGGACGATTCCTTATTATTTCCATGCCTAGGACATACCTGACTTCACCCATGTCCTTCATCTCAAAGACAGAGGACAACCACTTCTTAGTGGCTTCGATCATCTCCAAATTGTTCCCAACCAGTAGTACGTCGTCAACATACAGGGTAAGGAACATAATCCCCCCAGTTGATCTTTTGACATGCACACAATGGTCTTCCGAAACCATAGATAAGCCAAACGAAGTTATAATTTCATAGAATCTTAAGTACCAAGATCTGGAAGACTGCTTAAGACCGTATATGAACCTTTTAAGACGATACACCTTGTTCTCTTGCCCATTTGACACAAAATCAATGGGTTGATCCATATAGATCTCTTTCTCAAGGCTACCATTAAGGAAGGCAGTCTTTACATCCATTTGAAACAACTCTAAGTCCAAATGGGCAACCATGGCTAGGACTAAGCAAATAAAGGCAAATCTCACCATAGAAGAGAATGTCTCTTCATAGTCTACACCCTCAATTTGTGTAAACCCTTTCGCCACTAAACGGGCTTTAACCTTATCGATCGAACCATCTACTCGGCATTTTATCTTGAAAACCCACTTGTTTTCAATAGACTTACGTTGGGGTGGAAGATCAACAACTTCTCAAACCTTATTTCTTGCCATCGAGTCCATCTCATCCCTCATGGCATCTATCCACTCTTTGTGATTTAGTGAGTTAATTGCCTCTTGATAAGAGATAAGCTCCTCAACTTCCAAGGGAGTGCATAGGAATATTTCCTCTTCGATTTGGAAATATCATCAAGGAATTCTTCCACGCTCACTCCTTCGGAGCCTGGGGCCTTCATTATTTGACTGCCTAGGTGAAGCACCCCTCCCCCTTCCTCAAAGAGGTGTGGGACCCTGAGCATGTGGAGAGTTGCTCCCACTATCCCTCTGGGGCATGAGATCCCCAACATGTGGACTAACTGCATGTTCAGGAACTGGAGATTGAGGACGGACCTCACTCGCAGGTTAACTTTCCTCATGCACACGAATCTCATTCTCCTGGGCAGCCAAGTCTCCCCCATTCCCCTCGTGTAGGGGAGACATACTATCCTTGGTGACTTGGTTAGAATCCAAATTCTCCCCCTCACCGAATGATGGTTGGATGTTTTGCTGTAACTCAAACAGTTCGACATACTTCTTGACTTCACTAATGGTCGGGAGCTCATCCTTGAAAAAATGGACATTACGAGAATCTATTTCTGTCATGCCAGCATTTGGGTGTTCCCCGTACATCACATATCCTTTCGATTGAGCGGGATACCTAATGAACACCCTTTTGGTGGCTGTTGGATCAAATTTTTCATGTTTATGGGTTAGGTTATACACATAGCCCGTCGAGCCCCATGAGCGTAAATGGTCCAAGGATGGCTTCTTACCAAACCATAACTAATATGGTATGGTAGGTACACTCTTACTTGGCACACGGTTGAGGATGTAGGCTACCGTAAGCAGCGCATCACCCCAAAAACTGATTAGGAGGTTAGCATGTGCCATCATTGACCTGACTATGTCAAGCAATGTACGATTCCTACGTTCCACAACACCATTCTGTTGTGGCGTGTGTGGAATCGTTAGCTGTCTTTGTATACCTTTTTCCTCACAGAACTCCTTGAACATATCAGAGAGGTATTCACGACCTCGATCAGTTTGAAAGATCTTAACCCCACGTTCTAATTGAGTCTTTACTTCCGCTACGAAGCGTTTGAACACATCAAGTGCCTCGTAGTGATGAGATAATATGTACACATGCTTATATCGTGAATAATCGTCTATAAAAGTAATGAAATAGATAGCCCCATGTCGTACTTTAACGTTCATGGGTCCGCATAAGTCCGAATGGATTAATTCTAAGGGACTAGATGCTCTCAAGGCCTTACCGAAAGGCTTCATTGTTGCCTTTCCAGCTAAACATAACTCACACCTAGGCAATTTAACCCTAGTGAGTTGGTCTAGGAGACCTTCTTTAACTAGCCTATTTATCCTATCTTGGCCCACATGGCCAAGTCTAGCATGCCACTTAACAGATTCAGAATTAGAGTCAAAGTATGAAACATAAGCAGATGATATATTATTATAGTTATCATCCAAATCCAAAACATTGAAATCTCCTTTAAAAGTTGTTTGGCCAAACAAATTGCCATTGTACAGCAAATCTAAACCGCCTGGACGAAAACCAAAAGTAAAACCTAATCTTACTAAAGAAACATAAGAAACTAAGGAGCATTGCACCCCAGGTGCATAGAGGGCGTCATGAAGAAGCAGCTTATTTCCTCCACAGCATTTGAGCTGGTATGTTCCTGCTCCAAGGACATCTTCTTCACTGCCGTTCCCCAGTACGACAGTTCGTGAACCCATCGAGTAGCGATGGAACTCCACGAATCCAGCCCTATCCTGAACTGCGTGCTTTGTTGCTCCCGTGTCTACAATCCATTGATGAAGAGATTTAGCAACGAATGCATGGGAACAAACATATAATTCAGGAGTTTTAGTGGAAGTAGGTACCTTGGCTGGCTCAGGACAATCCCGAGCGAAATGACCCTTCTTTCCACAGTTATAGCACTTCACACGTGCCACATCCTTAGCTCCATTGCCCTTAGCCTTATGCTTCTTGGCAGCACCAGTATTGGAGCGAGAGTTCTGAGGAGGACGGGGGCCCTTCTTAGGTTTCTTACCACGATAAGGTTTCCTGCCTTTGGGCCCCGATCCTTTGGCAACGAATGCCACACTAGGAGGCGCATATCACTTTAAATGCTCTTCCTCCATTTCGACGTATTTGGAGATTACCTCGAAAGTCTTGATGTGCTCACTGTGTGTCATGAATACTTTAAAACTCTTCCAATGTTTATTATCATTCGGAAGAGCCCTAATCACATTCAGGACTTGTTCTTCCTTAGAAACCTCTTGCCCTGTAGCCTTAAGGTCTCGAACTATAGCACTCATAGTTCGAAGGTGTTTGGAGATACTACGACTGGAGTTAATAGTATATTGCGTCCATTTCAGCTGCAAGGTATGCAACCTTATAGCAGATGTCTACCTGAACCTAACCTTAAACTGTGTCCACATGTCCTTAGCAGCGTGGAAGCGTTCAAACTCACCCAGGAGATCGTTCCGCATGCAAGACAGCATAGTGTAGTGTGCAGAACGATTGCATTTGAACCATGCTTGGTATGCGTTTAGGTTTTCTTTGTATTGCTCAGTTGCAGTAATATCTCTACCTTGTTCATCTTTTTCAGCCGGAGGAGCCATGGAGGAGGTCAAGAGGTCCAACATGTCATCATTATTTAAATAGAACTGGACTTTCAGATGCCAGACATCGTAGTTCGAACTATCCAGTTTGTCATCAGATTACATACAACCTATCATGTTTTTAGCTGCCATATCTAAAAGTAGACACTTATTTGTTAGACATGTTGTTCTAATAATTAAATTATCAAGAAGACCCCATCATTCATAATATACGTTCGAAAAATTCACTAAACTCGTAATCATCACGTATAGATATGAACTTTGGAGTTCCTCTAATTTAATTATTAACTTATCTTCATTGAGTTTTCCTTAAAGGTTTTATTAAACTAATTAACATTTTAATCCAGTGACTATCACGAAGATATTCACTTTTAATCATGTAAATATGTATTTACGTAATTTTTTATGAAACCAATTCATTTAACATAACTTCCTTTTGTTTTAATATATAACACAAAGTTATATAATCAACTTCAAAGTATCATACCATAACAATTAATAATATGAGAATAAGGGACAAAAAAATATAACTTATGACAAAAAAATAATGGCCATTACCAACATATAAAACATATTTATATGAACATGGAAGCAAATATTCAATAATCAACCCAACGATAACAAATAACCGGGACCCCTTTTCTTTTGAATTAGCCCAAAATGAGCAAAAAAAAAAATTTGGCCCAAAGGAGGATCAAGGTAGCAATTGAAAACATGCCCACTGAAAAAAAAAACCGGGGACCTCATTCTTTTTAAGGCTTTTCTTTTATCTAAAATCAGCCCAAAATAGGACCCTCATATAAGCGAGTAACTTACTCACTCAATCACTCAGTAACCCTAGAACACTGTACTCTCTCTCTCTCTCTTCCTTCGAATCTATCTATCTCATCTCGATTTCTCTCTCTCCTCGGTCTCTGTCTGTCTGCCTCTCGAATTCTCCCGACGCTATAGCCAGGAGCACGAAACTCCTTTCTGAGCACTTGTCGTCATGATCACGGAAGCCACCACCGCCGTTTCCGGTTCCCTAAGAAAAAAATTCCCAAATGATGTAAAGAAAACACCACCGCTGACCCAAAAAATTGCTTACGAGCTTCGATCTACGCTAGTCTGACGAGAGCCATCACCGCCCCCTTGCCGATCGGCCGAAAACCATTCTGGGGAAGGTGCCTACGCGGCAGACGCGCCACTGAGGCGGCGGCGCGTGGTCTCACACGCTTCTTGGAATCATGTTTTTTGGCTCCTTTTCCTCAAGGTTGCGAGATCGGCGATGATGAGGGGTTTTGGGAGGAAGAAGATCGTGAGACGACCTTCGTCGACGGTGCGTAACGGTCATGCGCCACCCATTCGCGGTGTTTTCTGATGGGTATGGTTCGGCTCCCTTATTTCCGTTCTCTACCCCTTCTTCCTTCGCCTCCTTTTTTTTTTTTTTTTTTTGTTTTAGCCGGGGTTCAAGTCTCAAACAGAGGGGGGTTAGGGTTATGGGTCCGTCTTTGTGGCATGTTGATAAAACATGCTTGCATATCTAGTCACATAATCAATTTTATTCATGGGTTAATAATTGTAAGATTGGTCCTTTTGATGATAAATAACGAACTGAGTATGCCAGTTATACAGAGGACAAGCATCCACAAATCTGATTCATCTTGGTTTATTTAAACAGTCACAAAGCATATCAAGAATTCATAGGATTAGGGGGTAGGGCTTTCAGGTCTGGGTCTCACTAAAACATCCGCCTGCTAATCTTTCATTCATGAATTCGATTTATCATAATCGCACCTAGAATCACGATTTTGGATATACAATAACAATAGTCAACTAATTACTATTAGGTTTCTCACATATTAATTTGGACAGGATCAACATATAATCCCAAAAAAACCAGATAAAGGGTCATGCTTGTTAAAAAAAAATAAACGTATTAAGCATGAATTCAATTAACGATCTGGGCATGTTTGTCCATCAGTGATCATGGCCAAATGTTTAGTCTTTAGCCAATTCATGACATTAGAATTACAGAAGCATGCTTTGTTAAAAAAAAAATCAACTAGGGCATAATATGCAAGAATCAGTCTAGGCAGAGATTGGTGCATACACAGTTACAAATTGGGGTCAATCTCGATTATACCAAATATGGAAAATAGAGACATTCATCTATTAGTTGGTTCTGGGCGCAAAGGACACCACAATCACATAAGCATGCCTTTTTAGTTACATAATTACGAAAATTAGGCAATTAATCATATGAACGAGCATGCCTTAACAAATCAGATTATCAACCTATTAATCGGGGCTAATCCGAACAGTTCTAGCTCTGATACCACTGTTAGATAAACTAGGACTGACCTGGATGCAGAAACGACTGTTGGAAATAGTCCACGAATTAGCGATGAGGAGGCGGCTACCAGAGTTGCCTTAGAGGTGTCCACGTCATAAACCCGAATGCCTGGCAGCGATGGTAGGGCAACCGTGGGGAGGGGAAGGAGAGTGTAATTGATGTGTCTTAGTGTGCGTTCTTCTGGCTAACCCGCTCACTCTCCTTTTATAGGTTATGGGGGCAGCTAGGGTTGTTGCCCTAGGCAACACCTTATGGCCGTCGGGCCTCACTTAATAGGCCTGGCCAACAGTTGTGAAAGTTTATATCATCTTGGGTCTATCACAGAATGTCCTTAGGGGTTAAGAAATCGAAGAAGAAGAGAAAGGGTTGACAGAAGAAATTAAACGGAGTCACGTTTCCTCAAATCTAGTAAGAGGACGCGGTGTGGTCAACTTCTCTGCAATTGATATATTATCAAGAAATTTGTCATGCCTTCGTCAAACTTGTGTTTTTGTGGGACCGACAGGACAAAAACTTGGGTGCATTGCAATGGAAAGTTGAAAGAATACTTTGCTAGCACATGAAAGGTCGAGCTAGCTGGACTCTCTCCCCTGATCATATTGCATTTGGGTGAGAAACTGAAGTAATTTGCGCTGTTGAATTCAAGGTGCTCTCCATTTAGTGCTGTAAAGGTTATGCCCTATTTATTTCCATTTCAAGTTCTGTCAATTGAACTTAGATATCTGCCACTCTGTCCACTGGTATATCAGGAAAATATCTCATACTCCTAAGAAGAATTCAGTGTGTTTGTTTCTTCACCTTGTCAGTTTTGGTGTGGGGGTTTTTGTTTTGTTTCTTTTTTTTTGGGGGGGGGGGGGGGGTTAATATAAGCTGGTTGTTTGTAACGTGCATTATGCATAAAACTTCTCTTGTGCAAATACATCTCATTCTGATGCTTTTAATTTTGACTGAAGAGTGGTGGATGCTATAGAAACAAAGGGATCTAATCCCATTAATATAAACGTGATTTGGGATTTGAGGGGGGAGTTTTCATCAATAGCAGTGCTCTGAATTCGGGTTCAATCCTGCTGCCTTTTTGGGTTACTGCACATTGCTTCTTGTTTTAATTGTTTGGGGAGGAAGGCCTTGAATACCTCTTGGCCACTCATGAAAACTTAGCTAGACAAGTCTTCATTAGGTGAGTTGCTACAATGCCATTTGTCTTCTCAGTGGGGTGGAAGGCATCCCAAAACACATATTTGTTAGCATCTTTGCATGTAAATGGATTAAGTTTATCACACATGTAACCCATCTCGATGAAGCCAGTTGCACAACATGCTATGTCTGCATGATCGAATCCTGAAACACATATATACATGTTAGCTATTTGCAGATTGTAAAGAAAAAGGGAATCATAATAAATATAATGAAGAAAGATAGGAAGACTTTCAAATGCTACTACACATCCACCAGGAAGGGGTAGGAGACACATGAGAAAAATGAGAGGATAGCAATGCTAAAATAAATTGACATGGTGATTGGTGAAAAAGTGATGTCTTGCTAAATCAGCCTTCAGGCAATTTGTAAACCTTTGGCTTATGATAGACTACAGCGGAATGTCTTGCTAAACCAGCCTCGACTTATTTTATTGTGAATGAGTTGGTAAACAACAACATTTGTGAACATCATAGTGTGGATCTTGCTAAAGTGATGCAACTCAGCAGAAAAGTATTCAATTTTGAAAAAACAATTCTAGTAGATAAGTGAAAACCCTGTTGAAAGGAAGCAAAAAACGTTTCAAACGAAAAGGAATCCAGTGGAGTCAATACATAAGGAAGATGGATGACACTTTTTGGGTTTGGGGGGGGGGGGGGGGCTGTAGAGGAATATGAAGTTGCTCTGCGATTCAATGTTATGGGTAAGGATGCATATATCTGATGCGCCCCCCCCCCCCCCCCAAAAAAAGGAAAAAGAAAAGGAGAAACAGAAGGAAAAGGCCCCAGGAGAGGCTTCAGGGTGTTGCACAAATGGCATAATTTCATCTTTAGAAGTGGAGGAGTATTCATAAAAAGCCAGGCTTCTGTAACGGCCAAGGCAACTTGATCTAAAGCAAAAAATTGTGATGTGTACACTGAGGTTTGAATTTTTTTTTTTTTTTGGGGGGGGGGGGGAGTGCAAGATTTTCTTGAGAAGACTGCTGAGATTTCAGTCTTATTTAACCCCAAAAAGTTTAAGAAATTCGAACAAGAGCAAGAATTTCTGGGGGAAAACTGAGTTACTGAATGGTGTTGAGAGGAATGCATGCTTGCTGGGACAAACTTTTGTTTCCAGCTGTGCAAAACATTGTTGTGTTTTTTCCCTTTTTGCCGGGGGGGGGGGGCCCAAGTGTCCCTCCTGTAGTGGGGCAAAATTTTTGTTTGCCCAAAAAGGAAGGTGGCCAGAATGTTAGGAATGTGGTGCGCTGGAAGTATGCAGCTTTGTGCAAGCATATTTGGCGCATTGCTGGCAACGAAGACTCTTTATGTGACAAATGGATCCCCCACTATTATCTCAAGAACACCAACATATGGGAGTATGAACCAAGGCTTGACAATAGCTGGTATTGGAAGAACCTAATGAAGGTTAGAGATAAATTGAGAAATGGCTTTGATGTTGTCAATAATAAACGGAGCATGGACAGCAGAATGTACACAACATGTCACTTGGATATAGATGGTCAGTTCAGACGCATCAGAGAGCGCCATGGTTCTCATTCGTCTGGAATAAATACAGAGTGCCTGAGTTCTCTTTTATTAATTGGCTGCGGATGCATCACTGGCTAAAAAACTGGAGACAGTCTACTGAAAATTGGGGTGCAGGCAATTGTATACATGAGCTGTGTGAGGCTGAACCTCAGACAAATCTATACCTCTTTTTTGATTGTCAGTCCACAAGGACATCTTAGAAATTGGAAGAAACTACTGCCAAATTGATTGCAAAAACTGGTTACCTTTGCTGTTACATTTCAATCAGATTCTACCAAGGGTAAATATAGGATATTCATGATGGTCACAACTGTGATATATCACCCCTGGTTGGAGAGGAATAGAAGACGCTGTAAGAAGCAAAGGAGGGATGAAAGTGATCTGTGCAGTTCAGTAGACGAGATACATTGATGAGGTTGAACGGTTCAGCTATTTCATTCAGTTTTTTGTCTGACAATTTAGCTTTTGCAGGATACCGAGTTTGTAAAGCCTCTCCAGGTATGCTTAGAGTAAATTGTACATATGTTGATTCAAATAATAGTAAGCTCACAAACAAGTTTGCTGGAAAACAGAAAAGAATTCCCAGTGGTGACTGGTGAGTGTGAGGTGGGAGGACAGAGTTACATTTTCTCTGCATTGGATAACTTTTGTAAGTTTAGGTAGGTTAGACACTCTAATGTTATGATGTATGCTGAGTGGATGCATGCAAATCCTTTTCTTGTAGAACCTCAAATAATCAAATTACAAAGTGGCACTCTATCAAAAAGGGTCTTTCACTTTGCTTCTGATGCCAGCTAGCATTGCCACATCGCTGGCAGTTAGGTATATGGAATACTAACTGGCCTGGATGTTCCATGTGACTGCCAAAGTTTGTTAGATAGGTTCATATTTTTCATGGTGCTTCACATAACTTTTAGGTATAGATATCTTACCAAAGTATAATGGCTTCTGAATCATCTCTAAGAGTATTTCGTAGGGGTTTGAGAACACCAGTTGTAATCCTTTCAGCTTCCCGTTTAGCTCCCCCACCAAATCCGTCAATTTCCCATTGAACTGCTTAGCCACCTGGTTGTATTCTTCTATGCATTGACGACCGAACCAGATGTTTGTGGTTCTTTCCAAAGGTAGACATCCCATTGGAGGAAGTCCCCCAAGAGATATTTTACGAGCTCCAAGATTGTAAAGATTCGTGACAAAATCTTTGGCAATCTGCGTGAGAAAGTTTTGGTACTCTTCCACACTGAATTGTGACGATCTGCCTGGGCGTGTATAGTAATTCTCTAGGAAATCATTGGTTCCTATGCTTATCAGGTACACTGCCTCTTCCAGGACTTCATTTGCTTTCTCATTACCAAGATAATCCCTTAGCTGCTGCTGGTATTGCCTATAATACTCCACTTCCTTCCACAGCGCTAGAACCGACTGCAGATTCATGTTTGGTGCAAAATTTAGCACTTCCTCTTCATCAACAACATATTGAGATAAATACCAAATTCTGGGTTTGATATCATAATGACAATTAACAAGACCACTACAGGTAACACTGTAACAGCAATGCATATTTGGGAGCAGTGAGAAATATTTCAACTGATAGCTTATTGGTGAGCGAGCTTGGTTGAACAGCTATATATCTATTCACCTACGTTTCTTCTTCTTTGTTTTAACATCTATTTGTGTGGAGAGAGGGGAGTTAGGGGAGGTGTGTGGTAAGAGGACTTACTAGCACATCAGAGGTGGCATTATCATACCCTGTCCCTGCAGAAGCAAAACAAACTCCCGTAGCAAAATCTGCTATGCTGTATTTTGGGTCCAAGTATGCAGGAACAAATGGTTTCAACCCAAATGCCTCAGAGATGAAGTCTGTTGGAAGACGGCCATTGGAGAACCTGCCAGTAGGCTTGCCTCCATAGAAATCACGACCGTAAGGCTCGAAGTTGCCCTTCAACAATGTGGGTATCTCGTTGTTGTTCCCTGAATCAACCGAGGAGTCCCCAAAGACAATGACTGCTGGAACTTTAGCATTGATCAATGAGAACCGTTGAAGCAGTTGAGTCAAAACAAGCCATATGGGTATGATAGCCTTGTGTAACATATGCGTTAGCCTGTTTGCTCTGTGTCGAATATCAATATACAGATTTCCTAGTTTTCAGTGTGATGATGCAGGAAGCCAGAAATCAATGAGAAGGAAAGAAAGAGGGGGGGGGGGTGCTCAAATTTATTGGTGAAGCTTAATATGGAAGGGAGTTTACTTGTATGATTACTCCTGGTAGTTGAAGGAAAGAGGCTTTTTAGTTTTCGTTACTGGTTTTAAAGTCACTATGCGACAAAATAGCTTGGCATTACCAGGACTCTTCCACTTGTTCTGACAGTTACATTTGCTTCTGTGATCATTGTGTTTACATTAATAGAGCATCTGTAATTAGGGATAGTTTGGCATCACCAACATTGTTCCCAGTGCGCCTGATATTTACATTTTGTAGAGGTTACTATCGGGTTCATATCAATGAAGCTTTGTGATTACTGAAAAAGACAAAATCACCATTACGAGGAGTTGAGGATCGTCCTGCTGATTCTGGTATTTACGTTTGTATCAGTTAACATTGTGTTGACACTAATGGAGCATTTGTGATCAGGAAAATCATGGCTTGCAAATGACTTAAATCGTCGGTGGCTTAGTTATGTTTTCCCATCTTGGTGGTTTTCTGGTTTCTTTATATTTATGGGACAACTGAACTTTTCAGTGGCGTTGGTTAAAGGGCATTTATCACATATCTAGAAAAGAGCGTTGTAATAATTAGATGTCAGAAATGAGATCTGGAGCTGCGAGCAAGAACATGAAACAGTAACAGTGGACAATTCATTCTGGGTTAAATTTGAAAATTTACTCCTTTTGTTCTCTTTGAGCTTTGATTCCTCAACCTCAAAGAAGGAAGCATTTCCTATCATAGTCGTCTGTTTTAATGGATGGCCCAGTTTTGTGAGTCAATGCAGCTGCATGTACTAGTACATCAAATTCTCCTCTAAGATGAAGTTACTTGTTCACAAATGAGCAGTGAAGCTGTGTTCAGCTTTTGCCTTTGATGTTGTGAGCTTTGGTTTGGGGATGTGGAATTATGGATAAGTGTCCTGGGAATGGAAAAACTTAAAGAAAGGGTTGTATGTATCTTTTTCCCCACTCTTTAAGCCTTCCATTTTGGTAACCTTGTTTTGCGTGTGAGATTGTCTATCACTAGTCAAATAGTTGATTTTATCTTGAATGCTCATGTTGCATGCTTTTGACATCTCAAAGAAGGTATTGATTTTGTGGCCTTCACTGCTAACAGAGGGAGCAACATTCTCCGTACGACCAAATGTTGAATAAGTAGGGGATTTAATTTTTGTTTTGACATCTATCTCCACACTTGAATCTGTTTCTTTCTTACAAAAACAGAATCCCTAGTCTTAAAAAAGGAAAAAATAAAAAGGATTTCGACACTTCATTCTATTTTTATTTTTAAAAAAATTTAAAAAGCAACAAGGATCAACATCTATAGCCTATAGGCTAGAATCATGATGGAGTATTCAATTGCAATTTAGGTGTGAAGGTAATGTATATTATACACTTAGGAATATGTACTTCCATTTGTCACGTATATACATTTTTCCAACGTGTATTTGTTGTATGGATAATTTTTAACATATGACATTGACATGATTTTTGAGAGTATATGATCTTAGAAGTATGATATAGACTTCGAGGTATTAATAACACGGGACATAGTTATCTTCTTTCAATATGGAACTACTAAATACCCACATTTCTTTGAAGGAGTTGTGAGACAGAGGACTTGTGCACGTACAACTTGTTGCGGTGCAGAGGACGAGGGCACTCAGAAGCCCATACAACATCACATCCATCAACCATGAACCACCCTCCCATCCCTATAATTACACCCAAAAAAAGAAGGAAAAGGCAGAGCCATTTTATTACACTGCACTCTGCACCTTTGCGTGTGGCAGAGTGGAAGGTTTCTTTATCTTCATTATATCTTTTTTTCTGTCTCCCATTTCTCGCCATGTCAGACAAACGGAACAAAAGTACTGAGACATATACCTAATGTAATTAAAGGGGTATTACTGAGGAAATACATTTACACGTATGGTGGAATGCTCATCTTTTCAGTATAAAGTTGGGGTTCAAATCCTACCGCTTATAAGAATTTGCTTATCTAGTTCTTATTTGCAGATGAAAAGCTTATCTTTTACTTACAAAAAATTTAAAAGAGTATTACAGAAAGGATTTACCAGATTTGCCATCTTAGTTTTTAATTTAAAGGAGGAGAATACTATTCATGTGAACATTATAATAATTTATTCTTTAATACAAAGTTTAGAAGGTAGTATAAAAAATTTGAAAATCAATAAAGATGGTCAGCATGAACATGATCTAGAGAAAACAGGAAATCAATTCATTTTGTTACAATCAAATTTTCATATCCATATTGCATGTGGAATTCTATTTATACTTTTCACCTTAGTTTCTCTATAGTTTATATCTTTGTATACAATAACAACTCACAATACGGATACCACTTTCATGGATTTTAAAAAGATTAAGGTATAAACAGTTTCACTCCTTAAGATTGAAAACATTCCTACAGACAAAGAAACTATTTCATGTTGCATTATGTTTCTTCAGATTCCCTAATCTTACAAATCCTACAGTGCACACAAATTTCCCCTAATTTCTACTGGCTATTAGGGGTGAGCAAGACTCTCGGGTCTCGTAGAACATATTCGGAGTCAGTCAAACGGTTCTAGTTTCAGTTCCAAAAAAAATATCCATAACCGGAACCTGGAACTGGTTTACAAATTGATTTTTTACTACATGTTCTTTTGTTTCACTATTATTTTTCTAGTTGATTTTTATCCTACAAAAATGACTCTTCAAATGGTAAATTTATCGCAATATCAGTTAATTTTTTACTACCAATTGAAATATGAATCATTTTATTTTCAAGTAGCTAAGACAAAAAAAAATGCAAACTTAATAAATTAACTTTTTTTGTATAAAGATAGAAGACGAAGACAGAAAAATATCAAATACCCCTCTGCCACCCCAAATAAATAAAAAAGTAATTTATTGTGTACTAAAATTTCAACATTAGGCGTAGCAGGTACCTTGGAATTGGTTTGACCAGTTCCTAATTTTTTTTTGGCGGATACTCGAAACCGCTCACTCCTATTGTTTATCAAGCTTGTTTTGTCCCTAGACCACAAATTGGGCCAAGCTGAATTGACCTAGTTTGGGCAAGTCCAGTGGATTAATCCAGCACTGGCAAGATGCAGCAGTACGCTCCCTGGGTTTTGGGTGAGCTACCAACAAATGATACATAGGCACCATATACATGATAAGAGAAGTAGGCCCCCATATTCATTTGTCTCATTGCCACCTAACCCAGGTGAAAAAGAGCTTCCTGGAAAGTGCAAACTTGAGAAGAAACTAAGAAAAACACAGGAAATACATAGATGGCTACTGCTGTGGCTAAACGTCTGCCATGTTGCTCTACTTCTTCCTCTTCCTTGCTAACAGCATTAGTAAATATTCTTCTCTGTCTTCGACAAGCCTCATTGGAGCGGGCCCCATTTGATCACCAAGGCGATTCGTTCTTCGAGCGTGAGCTCAAGCTCGGCCCACCTGGCTTCCTGAGCTCGATCCTCCTCCGCACCTTGATGGAAGGTCAGCACTATTGTTCATTGAACTGACTTTTTGATAGGACTATTATAGGGTATTATGGGATACGTAGGAGTTAGTATCATATTTTAGGAAGATATGCATTGGAGTTTAATGGTGATAGAAATAATATGTCAGCAAAGAATTTTTTTAGGTGTATATCAAAGTGATTACAAAAGACATATATATACTAGTAGCTCTTCCTTATTTAAGGAAGAGAATAATTCTAGATCCTAAAATGAAGAAAGGAAAATAAACAATGATTTATATACAAAATTACATTGACTGACATCCCCCCTCAAACTCAGGATGATGACATAGACGTCAACTTGAGTTTGGAAACTAGATGATGAAAACGTCCTGGTAATAGTGACTTTGTAAAAATGTCTGCCGTTTGCTCATCAGAAGAGATAGAGGCAAGCCTCACGTTATTGTGCAGAAGGTGTTGTCTGATAAAATGACAATCAACTTCTATATGCTTAGTTCTTTCGTGAAAAACATCATTGTGAGCGATTTGAATGGCACTTCGATTGTCACAATAAATTGTTGTTGCCATGGACTGATGTGCACCCAAATCTTCCAGTATCCAACGTAACCATATCAACTCTGATGTGGTATCTGCAAGTGCTCGGTATTCGGCTTCAGTGCTCGATCGAGCAACAAGGGTTTGTTTCTTGCTACGCCATGAGGTTAAGGAGTCACCAAGGAAGAAGCAATAACCAGTTGTAGAACATCGATCAACAAGATCCCCAGCCCAATCTGAATCAGAATAGGCTTTTAACTCTAAGGAGGAATTAAAGGGGAAGTGAAGGCCTTTAAATAATGTGCCTTTGACATAGCGAAGGATTCGAAGAACAGCAGCATAATGGGTAGTGCGAGGGGCAGCCATGAATTGACTTACCGAGTGAACTGCATATGCAATGTCGGGTCTTGTGACAGTGAGATATACAAGACTTCCCACTAGTTGCCGATAAAGTGTAGCATCTGCTAGGGGTGATCCATCTAGGGAAGAAAGCTTCGCATTGACCTCGAGAGGAGATGAGGCTATTTTATTGTCAGTTAGTCCAGCACGAGAAACTAGATCACTGGCATATTTGAATTGTGACAAGTAATAACCCATGGAGTTGGAAGTGACTTCCAATCCTAAGAAGTAGTTCAGCAAACCCAAATCCTTCATTTCAAATGCTTGACAAAGAGATTGCTTCAAATCTTGTATCCCTTGGAGATCATCCCCAGTAATAATCATGTCGTCGACATAAAGTAGTAATATGACACATCCAGTATTTGTATGGCGAATAAAGAGGGCATTGTCATGAGGACTGGAGTGAAAACCAAAATGAAGGATGGTGGAGCTAAACTTGGCAAACCAAGCTCGTGGAGCTTGTTTTAAACCATATAGTGCCCTTCGAAGGCGGCAAACTTTATTAGGGGGATGTTCATATCCCGGAGGAGGCTTCATGTACACCTCTTCTTGAAGATCACCGTTAAGAAAGGCATTCTTGACGTCCATTTGGAAGAATTACCAGTTTTTCGCAGCAGAAACTACTAATAAGCTTCTTACCGATGTGAGGCGAGCTACTGGCGCAAACGTTTCTTCATAGTCTATCCCATATTCTTGATGAAACCCCTTTGCTACAAGCCGTGCTTTATACCTCTCAATTGATCCGTCTGAATGAGTCTTGATTTTATAAACCCACTTGCAAGCAATGGCAGATTTATCTGGTGGAAGATCCACAATATCCCATGTATGTGTCTTATGCAGAGCTTCAAGTTCTTCTTGCATAGCATTCTGCCACTTGGGATCATGTTGAGCCTCTTTAAATGTTTGAGGCTCATGAATAGTAGCTAGTACAGAATAACATTGATAATCTTGTAAGTAAGCTGGTCGATGACTTACTCGAGAGGAATGGCGGACAGTGGAAGTTGTAGAAGGTGTTGATGAAGTGCTACAATCAGCAAGGGTGGTTGAAGCCACCGGCTCTGGGGATGCATTTAGGGAACCAACAGCAGGGTCTGGTACAGAAGCTTCTTCATGTAAGACAGGTTGTTCTAGAGTAGAACATTGCACCTCAATGGATTTTGCATCAACATCTGGGAAGAGATTAACACCAAGATTGGTAAAATAGGATGATCCACTTCTTGAAACTTCAAAGGCAGATAATGAAGAGAACATTTTATGCTCCCAAAAGACTACATGACGCGAGATATGAAGCCTCTGAGAAATCGGATCCCAGCATCTGTAGCCTTTGTGTTCAATGCCATACCCAAGGAAGCAACATAACCGAGCTCGGGGTTCTAACTTGGTCCGCTCATGAGGTTGCAACATCACAAAACAAACACTCCCAAAAACTCGAAGCAAACTGTAATTTGGGATAACTCCATGTAGCCGCTCATAAGGAGATTTATTTTCAATGACAAGAGACGGGATGCGATTGATGGTATATACTGCAGTGAGGGCAGCTTCTCCCCAAAAAAATTCTGGGCAATTAGAAGAAATAAGTAAAGCACGAACAGTTTCAAGAATGTGGCGATGTTTTCTCTCTGCACGACCATTCTGTTGTGAGGTGCTAGGGCATGATTTTTGAGGAAGGGTCCCATTCTCGGCCAGAAATGTCAAAAAATTCTTCTGCTTATATTCTTGTGCATTATCCCATCCAAATACCTTGATTGTAGCAGAAAATTGTGTACGAACCATAGCAGCAAATTTATAGTAAACTTGTGGCAATTCAGATCGATTTCTGAGAAGATAAATCCACGTATATCGAGAAAAGTCATCCACAAATATCACAAAATATTGCAAACCACCCATGGAAGTATTTGGAGAAGGGCCCTAAATATCAGAATGCACAAGATCAAAAGGCGCTTGAGAAACAGAGTCATTATTATTAAACGGTAAAGCATGAAATTTGCTAATTGACAAGAATGACAATCAACTTTATTGACTTCCGCATGACCCAAAACTCCGCTGGAAATTAAAGAACGTAATCTAGAAAAGGAAACATGACCCTAACGAGAATGCCATAATCCTTGTAATATCACAACAGCACAATGAGCACCAATTTGAGACGGGACTGACAATGACACCAATTCAAATAGACGACCAACTATACGGCCAGTCCCAATTATTTGCCCCATCTGAGGTTCCTATACAATACATCCACGGTCTGAAAAATATACCCCATATCCAAGCTCACATAGTTGACCAATAGATATAAGATTCAGAGTAAGCCGAGGGACGAAGTACGCATCAGATATAGATAAATTTGCAGTTGGTATATCACCAATATGACTTATTTGTAACTTAAAGTTATCTGCAGTGGAGTTATCTGCAGTGTGGATAATGGGAGCTATTTTCATAGGGCTGACATTTGCAGTAAACATAGCAGATTCAGAGGTCATATGATTGCAACAGCCAGAGTCAAAGAACCAAGAGTTGGAAGTACCTGGAGTAGTAGAGAGTGCCGAAGAAGTAGTAGCATTAGAAGCAATCTGAGAGGTAGATGCAATGGAGTTTCCAGCAAGCTGTTTAAGGATCGACTCAAGATCACTTAAAGAAAATGTTGGAGATGAGTCATCTACAACTGCCCTTGCAGTTTGTGGTGGTCGGTGATATTGTTGGCCCTTGACTTGAAAAAAGTATTACCATGATTTTTATTCTTGTTTCGCAAGGTCCTGCATTCAGACATGACATGACCTTGACGTCTGCAGTAGTTACAGAACCTCTCAGATGACTTGTCAGAATGGGGGGCTTTGCTTGGAACAGCCAGCGCATGATTGGTATCAATAGTGTTAGAGGGCAATTTCAAGATGTTGAGTCGGACTTCCTCAGATAACAACTCAGACATAGCACCTTAAGGGTAGGAAGAGAGCCTCTGTGTAATATAGAGCCACGAATAGGTTCATTGTCATGATTAAGTGCCATGAGAAATTGCATAACTCGGAGGTTGTCATGATATTTGAAGAATTTCTCAGCATCTTTTGCATCTTCCCATGACGGCTCAGATAAGGCCAATTGATCCCATATACCTTGCAGTTGAGACAAAAACTCATTGATTAATTGCCCAAACACTTGCTTCATGTTATGAAGAGCCTCATGTAGTTGATATTGGTGAACAATATTAGTGGAGGAATATCGAGTGCTCAGTAAATCCCAAACTTCTTTAGCCGTTTCAAAACGAGCAAACTGGAGCTTGATAGATGGGATTGAGCTGTTGTGAATCCAGGTCAGAATTTTATGATTTTTACTATCCCAATCTTCAAGCCTTTCCCAATATGCAGTATCATCCTCATCTTTCTGTTTTACAGGTTTAGTGGCAGAACCAGTAACAATTCTCCAGAGTCTTCGCCCTTTCAAAAAACTGGACATTTCTTGGGACCATATTGCATAATTTAAACCATCCAAAGTGGTTATAATGGGTTGAATGACATCCACTTTCTCCATTACAATAATTTATTATTTTTTTTCCAACAATACAGTCACAAAAAAAAATTGCCAACAATAGCAAATTTCAATTCAGGGAATTGTCACAGACCTGAACTGGAGAATCAGCAACAAAGACCACTGGAAAATCGAGAAATCTTGCTCTCAAGAACAAGAGTAATATAAACCAATTTCAGAGCCAAAGAAATCTGACCTGGGCAGAGAATCTGGACAAAACAGAGCAGCAAATCAGAAGCCTTGAAGACCCAAAATAATGACTTTGAGTGGCAGCAAAGACTTGTGTTGAATTCCCTACAAAAAATTGATAGTAGAGCTGCTCTGATTGTGGTTGATATGGAGTCTTCGATGATCGTCCAAGATGAACTTTTGGAGTAAATGACAGAGAAGACGCTGGAAGGAAGAGGTTGGGACTTGGAATAAAGTAAAAATATATTTTACTTCCCAATGCTGTAGCAGTGGGAAGGTAAATGAAAGAAGTTCAAGAACTCTAATTAGAGAATTAGAGTGGGAGATTGACGAGCCCAGGAATCGGTCTGATTTAGAACTTTTTTTTTTTTTAATGCTCTGATATCATGATAGAAATAATATGTCAGCAAAGAATTTTTTTTAGGTGTATATCAAAGTGATTACAAAGGACATATATATACTATAGCTCTTCCTTATTTAAGGAAGAGAATAATTCTAGATCCTAAAATCAAGGAAGGAAAATAAACAATGATTTATATACAAAATTACATTGACTGACAAATGGAATGCAAATTCATACGATTAGATTGCTAAGACTAGATTCTACATCCAGTTTTTGACAGAATTTTTGGTAGTGCTCGATCACAATGCAACACTGAGTACCTACCGAAACCTGCTGTCGAGGAGTTCGAAATGTATGCAAGTTTGACTCTTATCTGTTCAAAAAAATTTTAAAGAGCTGTTTCCAAGATTTTCCAAACATAATTTCAAACTCAAAAAGGGATTAGTACGATACTCAAGTCAGGTATCCCAAGTTTATAATGTACTGTAACATTGATCATATTGATGGCTGTTGACAGTTCGAATTGGGCAAGTCAGGCTAGAGGTTAATGGTTTGGTTGGTTGATTTTCTCTTGCTAATGCATTGATTTATATTTGATCGTTGGTTAGTTTGCCTGGAGATTTTGGGTTTGATCCCCTGGGGCTTGGGGAGGACCCAGAAGGCTTGAAGTGGTATGTGCAAGCAGAGCTAATCCATTCCCGTTTTGCCATGGCTGGAATTGCTGGTATCCTTTTCACCGATGTAAGTTCACACTTTGTGCCAGCTCTGCCTATTTATTGACCCTCTTGAAACCCTATATCACTGAAGCACCATGAACTTCTTTGTTGTCATCCTTTTATAAGGATGATTATTGTATAAACTCCCGGTACACAGCATACTTCCAAGTCGATTAAAGCATCCTACCTGGTGATTGTGGGATTTATACAATGAAACCATGTACAGTTGCTTTAAAATGGATACTGTGTGGAACGACGTATGTCCATACTGTTTGAGGTCTACCCACAAGCAGAAGTAACACATTGTCATTGGCTCCAAAGTAACCCTACATGACACCATGGGGGGTCCATGAAATAGTACCATAGACCTGGTTGTACATATGCACTTCTTGTGCATATCGATTTATGGATTAGAAGACCGGCCTAAGCCATAGAAACAGAAAGAGATCATTTAGCTACAGGCCATCAAATGATCTAAGCCATGGCATATACTATGTTCTTATGGATTCAAAGGAGTATTAAAAAGTACATATAAGCTAAATCAACTTATATGATTCAAGTTATGGAATATTCATATCAAATATTTGGCTCTAATCATGCATACTGTGTACCTCTTATAGCCAAGGAAAATAGGTGGCGACTAGATCTAATAGTTAAAATCACTGGAAATTATTATCAAATATTTTAGGTTCTTAGTTTGCCTATATCAGCCTATATGCCTCACAACCTCTCAAAGATGGGGAATAAGGAAACCAATCTAGCTTCCCCATCACACGTTGGGTACTCTCAACGGAAGCCAACGTGAAGGAAAGCTACAAAAAGATGCCCACTGATAGCTTTTGTTGGACTTAAAACTCAACTCGATGGGACTTGATCTATCAGTAGATCACGCCTTCGATGATTTTGAAAAGATCATAACCAATGATTGTACTCGTCCTCAAATCCACATTTATCAGCCTAGCTTAACCTGCTTTCTGTATTACACAACTAATGTAGTTACTCAGGACAACAGGAACCAGGAAACGTCTAGTTTGGTATGAAGCACGGGCAACAAAATTTGACTTTGCAAGCACTAGAGCCTTGTTGGTTGTCCAACTACTCTTAATGGGGTAAACATGAAATCTCAAACATGAAATTTGTTTGATCCGTTTCTGTTTCTGCTTTTGGTTTGCCAGATCTGTGGAAACGAAGAGGTACATGGACTTCATTAATCTCGGATCACAAGCTCCTGAAGTTTCCTTCTTTTGTATTGAAGCAGCATTAGAAGGCCTAGAACCTGGGTATTTTTATGGCTTTCCAAAGTCTATTTTTCCTATACAAAGTCCATTTTTTGAATAGTAAGAAAAGTCACTTGGAATGCGTTGAAGTAAACTGTATTGGTAAATTGTCCAATATGTCCCTCCCCCCCTCTCCCACTGAAGTGATATACAATCAGTCATTTATACTCCAGGGTCTAATGAAACCAAGGGAAGGTTAAACAGGAATCTAGGTCTTACACTAAGGCCATGTTAACTCAGATAGGAACGGTCCAACTTTGATCTTGTTTCCAGTCGGATCCAATTGGTATTGAATCATTAATTTTTACTTGATTAACAATTATTGAATAATGTCAAGTAAAGGTCATTACATAGTCAGATTCAACTTACAAGTTCAGTTGGTCTCTTCTAGGATTTGGATCAATTTGCCACGTTTCTGTTCTCAGCCAAAGTAATCAGAGCTTCTTTCATTAATTTATCCTCCATGAGTAGGATGTGTTACATATGATTCTTATGTGCAAATTTTGCCTCTTACGTGCAAATTTTGCCTCAGTTCGGGCCTGAGACGAAAAAACAGGTACCCCAGTGGCCCCTTGTTAAATCCTCTTGGCCTTGCTAAGGGCATCAAGAATGCCCATGAATAGAAGCTCAAAGACATTAAAAATGGTTAGTAGGCTACTGCATTTTATTGCATATTGGTTCTTATAATAAGACCTCCAAAACTGTGCTATCTTATGTACCACTTCAGCTTATCATTAAGAGAAGATATCAGAAAACTCAAACCATGATGAACTTCTAAAGAATGAAATTAGGGGACTTGGGTTTAAAATCCATCTTCATTGACTTGTATGAAAAAAACGTGAAGTAGATGGAAATGGGTTTGTTAAAGAGTCCAAGTACCTAAAGCGTGATCTGTAATGCAGGACGATTGGCAATGATCGCCATGTCGGGCATATTTGTGCAAGCTTCAGTGACTCACAAGGGCCCAATCGAGAACCACGTGGAGCACCTCTCAGATCCATTCCACAAAACCATAATCCAAATGATATTTAGCTCAAGTTCCTAGTGTTTTTCACTCAGCACAGATGTAAATGCAACCAACAGCTTATTGTCCCAAGATTTTCAAATTTTTCTGTCATTAGCTATGCAATGTCTGCCTAACATGAAGAAATCAATCACAGTATAGTCCTGCTGGAGTCTAGACTTCTTCCTCTTGTTCTTGTTCTTGTTCTTGTTCTTCTTCTTCTTCATGAATCCTGTTTCTATACTGAAGATAAGCATCCATCTGGACCATCTTCGATGCATGGTCTTTTCATTTTCACATACATGTAAGAAATGTGTTCAGGTTTAAGGCCTTGCAATCTGCTCATGTGAAAACTGAAATTTTACTCCATTTTCTTGTTGTACAAGTCCCAAAAATATTTATGTCCCACTTTTCTCTCAAATGAAGGTATGTCAGTCCCTAACAGTATGTTCTGAGCCTAAGCCTGTGATACAATCTGTTAAGACGTCTGGACAGTTGACACACTATCCTATGCCAGTGAATAAGAGTACTCTTCCAATTCTTTGTCTAATTCAAAGATTCAACTTTAGCACGTCTCGGTGAATCAGCGAATCAAATATATAAGTGATAATTATATTTAAGATCATCCGTTTAAAATGACCTAAATAATTTTAGGAAAAATGATAATAATTATTTTTTTAAAATGATAATCGTTTTGAAATGTAGGAAATATGTGTATAAGTCGTACACAAGATGATCAGAAACTAAGCAAAAATTGCAAAATATACAACAACACCACCACCACCACCTTCCAGTGTGGGTCCCGCTTTCGCGGAGTCTGGGAGATCCAGCTGTAGGCAACCTTACCCCTACCGGCATTCCTACCCGTAAAGAGGCTATTTCCAAGAGACCCACATAAAAGGAATTTGTGAAAATAATTTAAGGAAAAGACCTTTTTGTAAAAACAGTTATGGGATCATTAAAAAGACAAGTTGCAGGAGCTATGTAACATAAGAACAGTAAATCAGAGGAAGGTAACATACCTTAACAACCAGAGGTAAGCAAACGGTGCCTTTTCCCCATAGAAAGTACTACTTGCAAACAAACACGATAAACGAAAAAACACCACTACCAGTACGCTGCCACTGCAACCAAAAGCCAACTACGAGGTCGACTCTCTGCGATCTAAGATTTTAATCTAAGATCTTAATCCTATCCCGCCATAACTTCCTATCCTGAGCCAAGTCCTTCGTCAAACCAATAACTCTCAAGTTGTCTCTAATCACCTCATCCAAACTCTTCTTTGGTCGGCCCCTCCTTCTTTTGTCCCCGGGGATGTTGATCCTCTCACATCTCCTCACTGGGGCGTCCACACTCCTCCTTTTCACATGGTCAAACCATCGAAGTCTTGTTTCTCTCATCTTATCTTCGATGGGAGTTACTTTAGCTAAGCCCCTGATAATACCATTCCTAATTCTATCTATTCTTGTATAACCACACATCCACCTAATCATCCTCATCTCTGCCAGCGTCAACCTTTAAACCTGCGTCTTTTTTAGAGGCCAACCATCCGATCCGTAAAGAACAGCCGGTCTAACTACCATACGATAGACTCTGCCTTTCAATCCAAGAGGCACCCTCTTATCGCACAGCACACCTGAAGAATACTTCCATTTTTGCCAGCCCACCTTTATTCGCTGGTTAATATCTTCGTCAATATCCCCATTCCGCTGAATGATCGAGCCTAGATACTTAAACTTATCGACCTTAGGTATCGACCTCCCATCCAGAGTGACTTCTCCCCCCGATTCCTCTCTTCCACTGAAACACCAATGAAGGTATTCTATTTTTGATCTACTCACTCTGAAACCTCTCGATTCCACAGTATGCCTCCATCGCTCCAACTTGACATTGACTCCCTGTTTGTTCTCATCAATAAGAACAATGTTATTTGCGAATAGCATACACCAAGGTAACTCATCTTAAATTCCTCTTGTAAGTTCATCCATAAGTAGAATGAAGAGAAAATGGCTTAAAGCAGAGCCCTGATACAGGCCCATACCAACGAAGAAGTCATTGGTGATCCCTCTTGGTGTTCTAACACTCGTCTTACTCCCCTCATACATATCGTTAATAACTCGAATATACACGAGTGATACTCCTTTTTTTTCTATGCATCTCCATAACACTTCACGCGAAACTCTATCATATGCTTTTTCCAGGTCAATGAACATCATATGAAGATCCACCTTTCTATCTCTGTACAAACCCATGAGCCTTCTAAGGAGGTAAATCGCCTCTATGGTTGATCTACCTGGCATAAAGCCAAATTGGTTCTCTAAAATCGAGATATCTTCCGCAACATTCTCTCAATCACCCCCTCCCATAATTTTATAGTGTGACCGAGCAACTTTATACCCCTAAAATTATTACAATCTTGAATATCACATGTGTTCTTGTAAAGAGGGATGACTGTACTAGACCTCCATTCTTTGGGCATCTTAGCGGTCCTAAAAATAACATTGAAAAGTTCTGTTAGCCACTCTAATCCTTCTTCACCCAAATACTTCCATACTTCCAGTGGTATCTGATCGGGACCCTCTGTCTTCCCATTGATCATCTTCTTTAAGGCCTCATTAATTTCGTCTTTGCTAACGTGACCACACACTCGCGGATCAAGACGCCGCTCACTACACTCACTTTCCCTACTCCGGGAATCCTCCATCACTTCACCATTGAGGAGCTTGGCAAAGTACCTTTACCATCTCCCCTTGATTTCTGCATCCTCAGACAACACCTTACTATTTGCATCTTTGATGCACCTCACAACACCTAAATCACTTATCCTTCTTTCCCTGGCCCTTGCCAGTTTAAAGACTTCCTTCTCCCCTTCCTTTGACTCCAATCTATGGTATAACCTATCATAAGCCATACTCTTAGCTACTGCAACAACCTTCTTGGCTACCTTCTTTGCTGCCTTATATCTAGCTCTATTAATCTCTCTCTCTTCATCCGCTCCACTGTTCATAAAAACAGCGTAAGCCTCTTTTTTCTCCTTGACTTTCTCCTTTACCTCCTCGTTTCACCACCAAGCACCCTTCATTTTGCTACCACCTCTTCTAGAGGAACCTAGGATTTCTTTAGCCGACCTTCGAATACAATCTGTCAATCGCCTTCCACATTTCATCCGCATCCTCTACCCGCCTCCAAGCTCCTTCTTCCGTAATCCTCTCTGCTAAAAACACGGCGTTCTCCTTCGTGAGGGTCCACCGCTTAACTCGCGGGTCCCCGACTCTCTTCTTCTTCTACTTTGAACATTTGAACTCCACATCCAACACTAGCAACCTATGCTGAGTCTCTAGATACTCACTAGGAATCACCTTACAATCCTTACAAAACCTCCGACTATCCGCCCTCATCAAAAAGTAATTAATTTAGGTCTTTAGAGAGCTACTCTTGAAGGTCACCAAGTGGTCATCCTTCTTCTTTAAAAAGGAATTTACCACCAATAGTTCATAGGCCACGCAAAGTCCAACACAGAAACTCTTCCGTTGTTTCTCTCCTAAAACCGAAACCCCTGTGGCCTGTGTTATACCCTTCTGTGTCAACACCAATATAGCCATTAAAGTCTCCTCCTATGAAAATCTTCTCGCTCCGAGGCACATCCTGGATGACGATATCCAAATCCTCCCAAAATAGCTTCTTAATATCATCCGGCAGCCCTATTTGAGGAGTATAAATACTAACCACGTTAATGATTTCTGAACCTACCAAGACCTTAATGGCCATAATTCGGTCACTTTTATGCCTCACTTCAATAACAAAGTCTACCAACTCCCTCTCAACCAAAATGCCAACCCTATTCCTCGCCTTGGTTGACCCCGAATACCATAATTTGTAACCATAAACTACTCTAACTTTAGCCACCACCCACTTCGTCTCTTGAACACAAGCTATGCTAATCCTATGCCTATGCAACGCCTTAACTAATTCTATAGGCTTACCCGTAAGAGATTCAATATTCCACGATACTAGGCACACTTTCCGAAACCCTACACCCCTCCTATCCCCATTACCCCCCGGAGGACTGACTGAAGCTACTACATTGCTCGTCACCGGCTTAAGCTGCCAACCCCCACTTCCTGCAAAGCACTAAAAGATCCTACTAAAAATACAAAACGATTGCAATGAATGAATAATGAGGGAGTAAGCGAAAAAAGCTCCCCAATATCAACCTGGGGTGGGCCCAAAAAAGGAAAGGACCCGGCCCCGAAACTAAAAGGGAAAGAGATGCTGGCAACATCGAACCACAGACTTAGAAAACAAGCCTAGGAGTCTACTCGGCAAGACAACACACTTGTCAATCTTAAAAAGACTACCTAAAAATACTAAAATAATACAATAATACTAATACACCCACCACCACAACAATAATACCCACACTAGTGAATTAAACTAATACCGCAAACAATAGTAACTAATTTATAAAGAAAACAATCACCAAATGCAAGTAAAGTCGCCAAGAGACTAACTAAAAAAATAAAAAATAAAAAATAAAAATAATTACGATCAAAATGAGTAATCTTAAATGGGATTGAACCAAGAAATAGTTACAAAATAACTAATCCAAAACTAATTAAAAAAATGAAACTAATAGCAACACTAATGAAAAAGATAATACTAATAAAGACAATAGCCGAGAGTGCCAACAAAATTAATATTACCAACAACATTAATGACAACAGTAGAAAAATACTAAAATTACCAACAAGGATACTACTAATAATAAAAATCAACTAGCCAAGAAGACTTACCAAAAAAGCAAAAAAATCAATGGCAAAAATACAGGTAAGAAGAATTAGGAACCAGAAAATATGCAGGGGCAATGGATTAGGAACTATTTAGAAAATCAATTTGCCCAAAGAAATAGGGACCAACAAATACACAGGGGCAAAAATATCAATGGGGAGAACCAATTGGAGCCAAATTAGAAACACCAGCGAGCCACCAGATTCCAAACCCTCCAACTGCACCTCAGTACTCAATCAATAACTCTAAAACACTGAAACTGAAGCTAGAACGAAGCAAAATGTAGACCAAACAAAGCAAGAACGAAGCAAAATGTAGACCAAAGAAAATGTAAAATCTAGCTGAAACAATATATGAATAGCCAATAAGCTGAGACGGGAGAGAGAGGGAACCTGAGATTAGAAAGGTGAAGAGCAAGTTCCAACTCTGCCACGGCAACCCAATTCCAACCACGAGAATGAACCAAGAAACTCAGCTTGAGGTTCCAAATTTTGCGTCAACAAGGGAGAATTGAACCCGAGAGGCCAAGAACAACAACAATGGCCACCGTGGAACTAACCCTAGAGGCCAACTAGACTCGGGTTGCAGGTGGTGCGAGATGCAGGCACAGGGACTCGGTGGCAGGCTCTGTTACTCAGGTGCTCGGTGGACCCAAAAACAGAGAGAACTCAGGGAAGGACCAAGGAGAGACTATGCTATGGTAATCACCATCAACAACCACCACTGGCGGCAACCGGTTACGGCTGGGGGCGCTACTCGAGGTGACCGTTCTGTGCAATCGGCAAAAGGATGCGCTGACAATCGGCCCAGAAGAGAGAGGAGAGTTAAAAATTGCAAAATATAAGATACCATATACTATGTGATCAAAACTTGATAACTTCAGCTCACCACTAGCAAGGACATTCCATAGAAATAAATTCAAAGTTTCATACCGCACCCCCGAAATAAATAAAAATAAAAATTCAACACTTCATATTATTAGTGGAATTGATTCCAACTAAAATTCAATACGCAACCCAATTGGCCCTGTTTTGTTTTCATCGGTAAATCCCAATTTATCAACTTCAATCTACTTCAACCCACTACTCATTATTTAAATCAACTTCTATCCATCATATAAAAAAATTATACCAAATTTCACCAACTTTAAAAAAAAATATCTACTTCAACCAATCCTAACCAACTTCACTTATTTCTCAGTCCATATTTCCCAACGAAAAAAATAAGCCCTTAACATTGTAGAAAATCTACAAAGGCATATATGTTGATTGCTTTATCACTACAAACAAAGAACACATCTAGTAATCCTTAGTGACAGGTGACGACAATATGCAGCAAAAGCCCACCTCAAAGTGAAACTATTCTCATTTCTAGGCCAAAAACTTGAATGCAGAGTGGGATAAGTAGGTCCCATCTTCATGTCACTGCGACCAGGCGATTGATCATCCATCATCTTCGACTTCAATCCAAAATTAGCGAAAATACAGATCTAAAAATAAAAAAAATCTTTCTTACTAACCTCAATTTTCCAAGGTCACACCCAACAATGGCAGCTCTATTTGGAACTCTCATCTCATCATCATCCCTCATCTCCTCTTCTCTTCAACTCAACACGTCGTCTTCATCTCCATCACTCCCACCATTTTCTCTTTCCTTTTCATCCTCCCGTTCTTCCTCCAACTCTTCTGTTCTCTCTCCTCTGACCTCCATCTCCATCTCCAACCGCTCCTCTGTTCTTCCCCTGTTTTCCAGACCCAGCAATCTGAGTGTCTGCAAATTCAGCATCAATGCCAGTATTGCAGACAAGAAGAACGTCCTCATAGTCAATACTAACAGTGGTGGGCATGCTGTCATTGGGTTCTACTTTGCCAAAGAGCTTCTGGGCTCTGGCCATCAAGTCACCATACTAACTGTTGGAGATGGGAGCTCTAACGAGCTGAAGAAGCCCCCTTTCAACCGTTTCTCTGTAATTAAGCTTCCCTAATCTTTTTATCTAATCATTTTGGGTTCGGATAATGTTCAGGTGCAGTGGATTTGGGTCACCTTGGGTTGAGTCAATATGGGGTCAAGTGAGCTACTGTTGGCCCATGAAAGAGTTAGAGCTCTTCAATAACATATTTTCTCGTACATAAAATTTGAATCTGAAACCTTAATTACGGGGAATAGATACCAAATAACTTAAACCAATATATGTTTTGGGTTGTTGGATCATATACGTAAGAGTTTTGGTTCCATTTGTGTTGGGTCATTTTCGACCCAGGTCCATTTGATTTTGGATTAGGTGAATTTTAGGCTGACCATGATCAAATTAGATTTATTTGGACCAGAATTGGGTCCAAGTCAGGTTGGGTGTGATTGGATTAATGTTGGTCAAGCTACGTCGAGTTGTGTATTTGACCTCTTCTAGTTGGGTTCTTTTAATCAATGTCCAACAGGATTACAGTGGAATTTGGGTTGGGTCATTTTGTTATAACTCTAGTTGAGTCAATTTGATTTCGGGTCTGGTGGACTAGGGGTTGATTATGATCAAATCAAGCTATTTGGACCAGAATTGGCTTGAATATTGGGTTTACCAAATGGGGTTAATTTACAAGGTCTAGATAAGTTATTTAGTGGGATATTTGTTTGAGAATGGTTGTAATTCTCGGACTATTTTTGTTTGGTTGCACTTTTTCCATGATCAGGAAATTGTGGATGCTGGTGGGAAGACAGTGTGGGGAGATCCTGCAGAAATTGGGAAAGTAGTGGGAGGAGAAACATTTGATGTTGTGCTAGATAACAATGGCAAGGACCTTGAAACAGTGAGGTATATATATGATATTGGTATCCGATGTCCTCCCTCCCATAATACATGCATTTAACCATTTTTTGAGAAATAAGAAAAATCTAATAGATATGAAAAAAATTAAATAAGGTCAATTTGGGCCAAGTTGAGATTTAGGGAGGTTTTCTAAAGTCAAAACAATTTTTGCATCTACAACATTTGGATTGGACTAGGATGGCATCTAACGACGTCAATAACTAGTCAAATATCATGTCGACTTTTTAACTAGGATAACTACTATCTATCCACCGCCACCATCTCATTTTCAAATTGACTGAGTTTAGGTGGAGTTGGATCATCTGAAATATGGATCATTATATGTAGTCAGAACATTAGTTCTAATTGGGTGATTTGAAAATGAAATTGAAATTGCACACTTTATTTGATTTTGAATCAGTTGGGTTTGCTGTTCGCATTAATTTGTGATGTCAAGCAACAAATTTTGCATTTGACATATTTGATTCATAGATTTGAAAAACCAGCATTCCATGACATGCAGGCTAGTGGCAGATTGGGCGAAGAGCACTGCTGGGGTGAAGCAATTTCTGTATATCAGCAGTGCTGGGATCTACAAGCCTACTGATGAACCCCCACACGTTGAAGGGGTAAGTTGAATTATCCAAGTAGATAAAAAATGAATCCTCATAAGTACAAAATCAAAGAATATGATTTGATTTGATTTAATTCTATCACATCTCTTGTTTTCAGGATGCTGTCAAAGCCGATGCCTCTCATGTTGGAGCAGAAGAATACATTGCTAAGGTTTTTAGCAACTGGGCAGTCTTCCGCCCTCAATATATGATCGGTTCAGGAAACAACAAAGACTGTGAAGAATGGTTCTTTGATAGTGAGTTCGTGTTTCTAGTATCCTAGTTTTGTTAGGATAGTCTTAGAGGTGACATGATCCAAGCCTCATAATCGTATTTCGATGATTTAGAGCCAGGACTCAAACAGTTTATACCCAAAGTCACCAAACACATATTGAACTGACCTGATTCTTATGTACAATACCAATGGATTTGTCAACCATCAAAGCACATGTTGATGGGATTCTACAGATATATAACCTAAGGCCAATCTAACTTGAACCACCAAGTGAATATCTGCTTTTCCCTTCAAGTATAGAGAGGAATTGACCACAAGCTATGAATTCAATGTGAGAGATTTTAAACCTTAATTTTGACTTCAACTTGGTACCTAATAAACATGAGTCAAATGCAGGACTTACCCAACAACTATTCAAACTCATATTGGGCTAACTCGGTTTTGATCCCCTCAGCGATCCTAGTTTCCAAACAAAGAGGCTTGACAGGCTACTAACATTAATCCAGTGGCTACCTCATATATCAGTTACAATGTTCTTACCCCAAAATTTTAGTGGCTTATCTCGAAATTGCTTAATGAACCGAAAACCAAATTTGTGTTCAATATGAACCTAGATCATCTAACCAGTGTTTAACTAAGCCAATAACAATCCATACTCAATGCTAGGCTAACTGAATAACAATTCTCCCAAACATAGAGCCAACTTGGTTTAATGTTGTAAACTGAAAGTAATGATCCAGACAAAGGCTCATAACACTATGGGCTTGATCTGACATATCGGAACTCTTAGTGTATATTGTAACTCTAATAACTCGACTTGAATGATACATTTACCAGGAATCGTTCGAGACAGGCCGGTTCCAATTCCAGGGTCAGGAATGCAGCTCACAAACATTGCTCATGTTAGGGACTTGTCATCCATGCTTACCCTAGCAGTTGAGAAGGCAGAGGTAGCAAATGGAAACATCTTCAATATTGTGAGTGATCGAGCTGTGACTCTGGATGGAATGGCCAAACTCTGTGCTCAAGCTGTCGGTCGCCCTGTTAACATTGTGCATTACGATCCTAAGGCAATTGGCATCGATGCTAAGAAGGCTTTTCCCTTCCGCAACATGGTAAATCACAGTGCTCCTTTTTTCCTTAATTTCTTCACTGGATTTTCATAAGATTCACATACATGAAAGTGGTCACAAACCATTGAAGCTGATTTATGTGTTCCTTAAAGATCTACAATAACACCTGTCAGGAAAAACCTCAAAAACGCATAATTAAAGCATGAAAAACACGAACTTAGGGCAAATGAAAAAAGAAAACATGCATGGTTTCCTTGAGACGTTGTGGAGTGCAACAAATAACTCTATTCTTGTTATGAATGGCAGCACTTCTACGCAGAACCAAGAGCAGCAAAAGAGCTCCTAGGGTGGCAAGCTACAACAAACCTTCCAGAAGACCTAAAAGAGAGGTACGAGGAGTATGTAAAAATTGGAAGAGATAAGAAATCGATGCAATTTGAGTTGGACAATAAGATTCTTGAAGCACTCAAGATGCCTATAGCATGATTTTTCATAGGCATAAAAACCACATGAGTAATGTTAATGTATGAATTGATACATTTTGTAAGAAGGATCATAGGGATACAATTTTTAGGGGGACAATTTAATGAATTAGTTAATTGCAGTTTGATTGCACATTATTGTACTCATATGATGTTTTTGGGCTCATATTTGCATTTTTTCTTGAATTGACATTATGATCAAAACTCATGTCAAAGAGTTGCCAGTAACGGTTGGATTATTATACACATAAGGGCTTATTTTTGTTATTACAAGTGAAGAAGATGTAATACTTACAAGCTCGCAAAAACTCATTGTCGTGGGTGGCCTCGTGGAAACAGCGCGTGAAACAATTGAATTAAGAGCAGTAGCAATGGCAGGCACGAGGGTAAGGGGTGGGGCCTGCATGTGACTCGCGTGTGCAGGGAACCCTGGCAGCAACGTACACGGGGCACCGACACGCGTGGCAGACCGTTCTGCTGTGGTGCCCCACGTGCCTTTGTTTTTTGGACGTTTTCCGGATCACAACGCGGCGTTTTGCTCCACCCCCAACGTGGGACGCTGCGTTTTGATCCGATTTCAAAAAAAAAAAAGAAAACTGATGAACAGGGCCTGGCGTTTGGGTTTTGGGGCTTATCAGTGACCGTTGGGCATGGCAAATTCGAGCCCAACGGTTACTTTGGGATATATTTTTTTTTGGGTTCAATTTTGAGCAAAATTTGTGAAAAAATTATCTTCCTCCCTCACACCCTATTCCGTATGCTTTCAATCGTTCAACCGATAAAACTTAACTCATCAATTTTTAGATACTTCAACATAAATTAAAACATTTTTCGGAAGCATAAATTACATATTTTTTCATCCGGAAAATAAAATTCATTTTTAACTTATACAAAACCCAATATGCAAAAACAAATTGCCCAACATAAAACAAATTAAATATGTTTAGTGGTGGGCTCCACCAACAAATATTAAATCATTTGTGCTGAAATGAGTTCCATTTGCTGGAAAAATGAAGGAATGCAAGTTCCAGAACTGTGGAACTTATGCTGACATGGCATGCTGAAGTTTCACAAATTGGAACTCCATTGGGAATGCTCTAATAAGCACTGAACAGAACATATACTTAATTGCTTGGAGGAATGAAATGTCCTGCTAACAACTTAGGGGAGTTATAGCAATTTCAGATGACTATGAAGGGTCCATTACTGGCATGAAAAAAGAAACATACGCCTCGACACTTGCAGAGGAGCAGGAACCAATTTTTTTAACAAAACTGCATCACATTCTGCTACAAATATGCCTGGCAACAAGCACACTGATATGTTCACCATGGAATCCAGGGTCTAACAAGAAACTTTTCATTCAAAATCATGTCAGCTGCTGCAATGCAATAAGCTTATCTAAAATTGATACACAAGTGAATAGGCTAATCCTTTCCAGAAGCAGATGTCATGAGTTGCCCTTGTCTATCGATACTTGCAAACCCTTAGCATTTTGTACACAGTAGAACAAAAGGAACACAAGTAAGAAAGAGTGCAAAGGAAGGATATCTTGCCATGAGTCAATATCTGCAGTTGCAATTGTCATTGATTGTATTTCTTAGCATTGCCTAACTAGACAGAAAAAAGAGGTAAGGGGAGGGATACCAGAGAAAGCATAGGGGACGGGGACCAGTGGCGGTTCTAGACATTTGTATTAGGGGTGTCCACCTACTAATATTTATTGTCTTATGGACTAAAAAAGTTTAACAATACACGAGAGATTACAATAATCTACTATTACAACTGTTCTTTATATTTTTCATATTCAAAAATCAAATAATAGAGTCATCAGAAATTTTGTCAAATACAGCTGTCTCTTTATAACGATCCAAAAATATTCAAATATTGACATGAATCCCATATACGAGGGCCTCGGGAGGTCAGTGGAGGCTGGCAAGTGACTCGCCGTTTGACGTCTCAACTTCCAACAATGGAGGTTTTAGGTTTATAATATTCCCAAGTTTTATTTCCCTAGTTCCATTTGAGTTCATTTATATATATATATATATATATATATATATATATATATATATATATATATATATATATATTTGGGTAAGGAGAGAGAGTTCATTTATTGAATTTGAGTGAATGGGTCTACTAATTTACTGCGTTCATTAGGAAGAGAGATACATTGGAATAAATTTTCTTTTATTGTTTTACCATATTCCCATGCCCCTTTACTGTTGTACTTTTCATTAAAAACTTAAAACTGCTAGTACTAGCACAATTAGGTCAGGTGGATACTTGGATTCAAGTGTGTTTATTGTTTTTTTGGGCTATTTTTAGGGGTGTCCGTATATGCCTAACTTAACCCTTTGAAAATAGCTTGTTAGATATTTTTTTGGGTTAGGGGTGTCCATGGACACCCCTCACCTCCACTAAGATCCGCCCTTGACGGGGACGATAGTCACTCAAGGGAAGAGGACGATATGGACATAACAACGTCAATATTCACTTCTCACATTACGTAATTTACATTTTTCTCCCCAAATGGCTAATTTTCTTTTCCCCCATTTCTGTTGAAATTTGCACTTGATTTCTTGAGTCTGGGCAAAATTATTACAGTGAATGCCAGTTATGCCCTACTGTGAACACAAAATTGAAAATCAATGTTTTGGAGCTGCTGAAATGCATATTAAGCCATATCGTCATTTCATTTCGCTGTAACACTATGACATTGTATTTTGGTATGTGAAATAGCCTGTCATTTCTCCATCATGTGAGAAAATCGTAGCCAAAACCAGTCACACCAAATACATATGGCTAGAGGGATATTCTAGACGTCTTATGGTATGCTCCTTATCAATCTTAAAACCAAATGAATAAAGCAAAAAAAGCCTCTAACGTACAACAAAAGCGTGATCAGCGGGAATGTATAGTTGCTGTAAGTGGAGTAATATCCAGAATAGCCTAACTAAAAAAATTATCCCATCACCCTCCACAGGAATGACTCACTCTCATTCATCATATTCACCTTGTGCATTAGGAAATGATTAGGTAGAAGCTCAAATTTCAGTCTGTCGTAGCTTCATTAGCTTATTTCTTGGCAATATGTTTTCAGAAACAGAACTCAATCAAAACCCACATAAAATCATGACTGATCAACATATATTTATGCAGTCAAAAAAGAGTACCAATTTTACCCACACATTGTCAGGAGGATTAACTTCACATATCTATATGTTTTTCAGTACCTAATTCTTGAGCTGGTCAAAGTCTAATGTGGTTGATACTGATTGAGTCTGGAGTGGGTCAAGAAAAACATGGATGAAAGACCCAACTCTGAGCTCGTAATGCCATAATTGCTTAACACTGTTGGAGAAATTAAATATTAGTCAGAAGCAGAGGTGAAAAACAGACTAATTTTCTGTGTAGATTAAAACTGAAAACTGAGCCTTTTATATAGGCTTATAGTACCTAAAAATATGCCACTATCAGGGAAATCAGCTATGTGGCTCAACTAACAATTCAAAGCCTATCTAGAACAGAATCTGAAGCAGAATAAACATGTAACAGACTAACAAACCAGTACTGCAACTACTAGCAAAAAATCAGGAACTTATCCCACTAATTTTCGAGCATCATTCAACACTCCCCTTGCTTCAAAATTGCAGACTCCAAGTTTCAGCCTAAGATAATTGTGCTTGGCTTGTAGGAGTGACTTAGTGAGAATGTCTGCTGCTTGTTCCTTGGTACCACAGAACTTCAATGCTATTTCTCCTTTTGCTACCAGACTCCGAATAAAGTGACAGCGAATATCAATGTGCTTTGTTCTCCTATGAAAAGCTGGATTCTTTGTCATTGTAATAGTGGCTTTATTATCACAAAATACCGTTGTTGCTTCCTGTTTTGCATTATGAAGATCAGTGAGTAACCTTCTCAACCACACTGCCTGACAAGCTGCTGAAGCTGCAGCCATATATTCTGCTTCAGATGATGAAAGAGCTACTACTTCTTGCTTCTTTGAATTCCATGAGATTGCACCAGAACCTAGGCTAAAAACATGCCCTGATGTGCTTCTTCTGTCATCTGTACAGCCGGCCCAATCACTGTCACTATATCCAACCAGATTGAAATCTGATTTCTTGGAGCACCAAATTCCAAAATTAACAGTTCCAGCAATATACCTTAACACCCTTTTCGCTGCTCCAAGATGCTGTTTGGTGGGATTATGCATGAACCTGGACAGCACACTTGCAGAGAACATAATAGCAGGATGAGTGTGTGTCTAATAATTCAGCCCACCAATTAGACTTCTATAAGAGCTTGGATCAACAGCCTCTGTACCGTCTTCAAGCTGCAATTTCTCATTCGTATTCATGGGAGTAGCAACCACTTTGCAGTTATGCATCCCAAACCTGAATAAGAGATCTCTTGCTTATTTCTTTGAGATAAAAAATTTCCATCTTCAACTTGCTTCACCTCAAGCCCAAGAAAGTAAAGTAACAAACCCAAGTCTGTCATTTCAAACTCCTTCTTCATGCACGATTTGAATTCAACAACTAAGATTTCAGATGATCTTAGATAAATCATATCATCTACATCAATGCACACAATGCAGAATTCACCATTGTCATGTCTTTTCACATATAAAGTAGGCTCATTTTCACTCCTTTCAAAACCATTTTTCAAAAAGTATGAGTCAATCCTTTTGTACCATGCTCGTGGTGCTTGTTTAAGCCATAAGGAGCTTTTATAAGCCTATAA
Organism: Carnegiea gigantea; assembly: GCA_029747015.1. NCBI lineage: Eukaryota > Viridiplantae > Streptophyta > Magnoliopsida > Caryophyllales > Cactaceae > Carnegiea > Carnegiea gigantea. The sequence continues at coordinate 162,029 of JAKOGI010000563.1, read as the reverse complement.
ACCTTGTCCTCACTATCTTAACAACAAAACCCTCCGGTTGTGACACATAGACTTCCTCCTCTAACTCGCCATTTAAAAACGCAGACTGTACATCAAATTGATAAACGGGTAGCTTCAATACAGCAGCAAGAGATAGAAGAGTTCTCACTGTTTCAAAGCGAGCGACAGGTGAAAATGTTTCATCAAAGTTAATACCTTGATGCTGTGCATACCCTTTAGCCACGAGCCTTACTTTATACTTCTTTATGCTTCCATCTCCATGATACTTTAGTTTGAATACCCACTTGAGACCAATAGGAGTTTTGTCTTCTAGTAAATCCACCAATTCCCATGTCTGACTATGTTCAATTGCCCTTATCTCTTCAATCATTGCATCATGCCATTCTGTCACTTCCGCTGCTTCTTCAAAACATGTGGGCTCAGTTACATATAGAGCAAAGGAACCTGAAGTAAATACATTGGCAGCATATTTGGAATTCGGCTTTCTGTCCTTTGTTGATCTTCTTAATAGTGGCAGAGTCGGCATTGCAGAAGGCTCCGTATAAGCTGCAAGTGACGGGTCTCTCCTTGGTGAGCTTGGTGTGAGTTGCAGGTGAATGTGCGGATGAATTTGGTAGAGTTGCTGACTCTTGAGGAGTTGTGATAAGATCTTCTTGGGGAACCTCAGTTGCTTGTCTTGTGTTGCTATCATTCCAGGCCCAAGTTGTTGCTTCATTGAATTCAGCGTCCCTGCTTATGATCACTTTGCCACTCGTTGGGTTGTATAATCTATTTGCATTGGATTGAGGACTGTAGCCCACAAAAATACATTTTTCTAATTTTACATCAAGTTTTCAACGAGATGGTGAGCTATCTAAAGCATATGCTATACAGCCAAAAACTTACCCGTGGCTTCCTACCCTTCCAAGCTTCGTACGGGTCCGGTTCATGACTGCCTTTATCGATGAGATATTGAGAATATACACAGCTGTAGCTACTGCTTCTGCCCAAAACAGTTTCGAAAGGTTTACTGCATTTAGCATACTTCCGGCCATCTCAACCACGGTCCGATTTTTCCGCTCGGCCACCCCATTTTGTTCTGGTGTTCTTGGTGCTGTAAGCTCCCTGTGAATGACATTTTGCTCACAAAAAAAGCAAATTCATTAGAGGTAAATTCACCGCCTCTATCAGAACGGAGATTCTTCATTAAATACCCACTCTGTTTTTCCACCAACGCCTTGAACTTCTTGAAATTCTCAAAAGTTTCTGATTTAAATTTCAAGAAATAAATCCAACTCATGCGACTATAATCATTGGGAAACAATAGAAAATGCCGACTTCCACCCATGGACTTAACACTTATCGGACCACAGACATCTGCATGCACCAGTTCAAGACATTTTGAAGCCCTCCAAGCCTTGTTTACTGGGAATGTGTTCCTGGTCTGTGTCCCATATCCTTCACAGAACTCAAGACCACTAATTTTTGGTAGCTCAACAAGGAAACAACCATATTCTTTTCACCCAACAATTCAAGCCTCTAATATTCAGACGTCCATATTGTAAGTGCCATAAATTAGCCTCACAGATTTTAGCAACTGCGACTGATAAACTTCTATTTCGACGCTATTTTAGCCCCTATTTGACTTCTTTTCTCCCGCATTTTCACGTTCAATCGTGTTAAGAAAGGGTCAAATCGGTCTCCTTTAGCATAGAGTTTACCCATATAGCATCTTTCTATATTTTCAGGGACTTTGTTGAAGAAACGGAAAGATGGACGATATCTAGTAGAAAGGAGTGCTAAGGAGGCGAGTTTAAAGCCGCGACAAAGGTCACACAACGTCGCACGGAAGCACCTAGGATCCAGCACGGGGACCCCATGCCGGGTAGCACAACCGCGCCACATGAAGCTGGCACGGCAAGCCAGCCAGTAATGTGGCACGACCGTGCCACGTGTCAGCGTGTAGCACGGCCGTGCCTCTCCTATCCCGCGTCGCGACTTAAGTTTTCCTCGGGGCTGCTTTAGTGGGGGATTCAGTTTTTCTTTCCTCAGACTTCGTTTAAGACGATTTTTAGGTTTTCATTAAGAGTTTTTACTTTGCTTTTGATTACACTATTGGATTGAAGTTTATTCTGCCTCTAATTCATTCGATCAATTCCAGGTTCTTTTCTCTCAGTTCTCCTCTCTTGTTCTTGATTATTTTAGGGTTTGTTATGGTTATTGAATTGAATATTGTGGTTGTTATTAAAAAGATGATTCTAGGCTAAATCTCCCAACTTGGTTTGGGATTAATGCCTACTATGTGTTTTTGAATTATGGATTAGCCACAACCCTTACTTTCCCCTTGTTTGTTTGCAATTTCTACTATGCACGCTACATGCTCGATGAATTGCTTGAAAGAGCATTCATCCATTTTTACTAGGGGTTTAGGGGAACGTTGAGAGATGAAACCTTTACTTAGTGTAACTTAGTAGACAATTAGGATTTTAATATGAAAATAATTAAGATTCTAATTGGGACTCGAGATTGTAAATCTTGTAATCCTTCGACTTTTAGTCCCATGAGAATAGGTGACTATAGTTGTAGGATTAGTCTTCGACCCTTGAGAGAGGGAGAAGATAGACTTAACTGACGATCTATCCACTTGTAATGCATGCTTGGGTTTATTTGGCGGGGTTAATAATTGATTTACTGGCATAGTCGTGCTGTTAATTCCAAACCAGGTGCTTCTCATTCTACTGTTTATTTCACTACTTACTTGTTAGAATTCCCCTTAGTTTAATTCTCAATCAACAGTTATGATCGCCTTGATTGAGTGATCTAATTAGCTCTAATAGTCGGAACCAAGTTCCCTGAGGAATACGACCCGTACTTGCTGTGTGCTAGTTACAGCTACACCGTGCACTTGCGGTATAAATTATAACTGAACAAGTTTTTGGAGCCGTTGTCGGGGAACTTGCACCTTCCAATGTTAGAACCGATTCGAATACTCTAGACTAGGATTTTCTTTTTTTTCTTTTGTTTTAGTTTATAGTTCTTCCTATTCTTGCTAGAAACTGTTTACGCCATAGTAGTGTTTGCTTTTGTATGCGCATGAGGAGTCAAAGGGATCAAGACCTTATCCCATTGGATCCTGAGATAGAAGCAGCAGCACACAGGCGTAGCGGAGAAGCAAGAAGGAGGAAGAAAGCAAAACCAGCGATGGCAGGGTAAGACCAGAGGGTGTTGCGCGATTACGCCCTGCCACAAGCGTCGGGTATCACATAGTCTATTGTGAACCCGACAGTCGAAGCCAACAACTTCGAACTCAGTCCCGCGCTCATCACCTTCGTGGAGCGGGACCAGTTCGGCAACCACCCCTCAGACAATCCCAAAGTGCACCTTCGCAAATTCCTTGCGAAGTGTGACACTGTCAAACTCAATGGGGTGACCACCGATGCGATTCGACTGAGGCTCTTCCCATTCTCACTCAGGGATCGAGCCAGTGACTGGCTGCAGAACGAGGAGCCCAACTCGTTCATCACCTGGGAGGCTCTCTCAAAGGCCTTCCTCAGTAAATATTTCCCACCTGGCAAGACTGCCAAATTGAGGACGGACATCACATCCTTCACCCAACAGGATGGGGAGTCCCTCTACGAGACATGGGAGAGGTTCAAAGACCTCCAACGACAGTGCCCCCACCACGGAGTTCCTAACTGGCTCCTAATCCAAACCTTCTACAATGGGTTGGAGCGGTTAATGAAAATTTTTGTCGATGCCGCAGCGGGAGGTGCTCTCATGGGCAAGTCTATTGAAGCGGCAAAGGCATTGTTGGAAGAGATGGCTTCCAACAATTATCACTTGTCGAGTGAGAGAGCCACCCCTAAGAGGGGTGGTGGCAGACATGAGGTGGATGCTGTGACACTCCTGGCCAACAGGGTGGACGTCCTAACACAGCAATTGGATAGAGTGGCTACCCCATCAATCACTTCTGCGGGGTCATCAATTCTATGCGTATTGTGAGGCCTGTGGTGTACAGGGCCACAACTCCGTTGAGTGTTACAATGCTCCTCCTAACATTAAATATGTTAACGCTTTCCATAGCCACAACCCTCCACCACAAAATAACCCCCACCCCACCACCTATAGCCAGGGTTAGAAGAGTCACCCAAATCCTCTTCACAAGAACCCCAACCCTCACCCCAAAGTTTTGTCCAACCACCTGGTTTCCACAATAGAGCTCCCTACAATCCACTCCTCCTCCTCCTCCTGCTGAACCCACGTCTCACCTGGAGAGTCTCATGGAGCGCTTCATAGCGACCCAAACCAAGACCAACGAGGCTCTTAGTGAGTCAATCAATCTACTGACCTCCAGGGTCGATGCTATGGCTGCCCATTAGAAGAAGATAAACTCATAGATCGCACAGCAGGTGAGCCACCTGTCCCAACCTCAGGGGCATCTGCCAGGCCAGCCTGAGACTAACCCACGAGGTCACGCCAATGCCATCTCCATGATGGGAGAGGGGTTAGAGGAGAGCCCGGTGATGGTTCTCCAGGATGTAGTTCTAGTTCCTGATTCTGCAGAAATAGAGGGAAAGAACAAAGAGGAGAATCTGAGTTCCACTGGGGACCCTAGTCCTTCACCTCCTGCTCGTACTTATCAGCCCCTAGTGCCTTTCCCTCAGAGACTGGCATGGTCCAAGCTATCTCAGCTTGAACCTAGATTCGGGCGATTTTTGGATACCCTAAGCCGAATCTATATTAGTAGCCCCTATTTGGAAGCTCTCAAGGACGCATCTGCCCATCTGAAGTTTTTAAGAGAGCTTCTATTTGAGAAGGGAGACCTTAGGGATGCTTCAGTGGCTCCCATTCGCGGGTCCTGCAGCGCGCTCTTACAACGGTGGTCACCATCAAAACTGCAGGATCCTGACAGTTTCTCTATCCCATGCTGCATATGGGATATGCAGCTTGAGAGAGCCCTTAGCGATTTGGGCGCCAGCGTGAGCCTCATACCTCTCTCTCTGCAAGAAGTTGCAACTACGGGACCTCACGCCCACCAGCATGACTATTCAGCTAGCAGACTGCTCCACCAGGTAGCCTGTCGGCATTCTGGAGGATGTCCCAGTCCAGGTGGGTAAGTTCCTCATCCCCTGTGATTTCGTCGTTCTTGACGTGGATGAGGGCTTCCCGTCCCACTCATCTTAGGTCGCCCATTCCTTGTGACTGTCGGGGCAGTGATCGATGTGCAGACAGGCACCATATCCTTCACTATATGTGGGGAGAGGGTGGATTTTAGTTTCCCTCCTCCCGCACCGCCTTCAACGCCTGTCCTCCATTCACCTCCTGAGGAGCCTATCCCTCTTTCCCCCTTCGCTGCTGTTTCTAGGGTTGAGATATCTGATAGAAATAGGGGATCTCACATACTGCTTGGAGGTTCTTCTACTTTTTCTGCGGCCGTCCCGATTCATTTCGCGACCGCTTCTACTGGTACTGGGGAGGTAGAGGATCCTACTTCACATTTCTACACCTCCCCCCAGCCACCTCCCGCATCGTTATCGTCTACTATTTGGAGGTAAGGGTCAAGCTATGGACCTTAAACAAGCGCTTCTTGGGAGACAACCCAAGCATTTACCTGCTTTTGAAAAAAAAAAGAAAAGAGGTATGTTTTTCTTTCCCACCCACCCACCCTTTTTTCCTAAGCGCTATTGGCTCCACCTTTCCCTTGGCTTTCTCTATGTTCTTTTCATTGAGGACAATGAAAGTCCCAAGCATGGGGGGTGCGTTTACAGCTCTTTGGGAAAAATTATGGACTTGGGGCGCAGGATGAATGACATCACTTGTATTCGCATCATATAGATAGGACTTCATATAGTTTCACTAGGTTGTTTTTACATTTACCGGTTATTAGAGTATGTAGTTTAAAGCATATAGTTTAGATTTTGCATCTCAAAAGGAGAAGTGATCGAGTTAGGCGTCCTTAAGATTTCCAGGTACCACTTCTTGCCCTTCTCTTCATTTCCCCTTATATCCTTTACCGCTTTCGTAGTTAGATTTATTGCTTTTTAATAAATATGTGCGAAAACCCCTCTTATGAAGAGAACACAAGGGGTGATGATTAATTGATCTGGTTGAGTTATGTGTTGAGGTATGACCTGTTATGGTGTGAACTTTTATGAATTGCGCTCTAATATTTCCATCTGTATTTCCCCTGCCCTATGTTGTATGTCATTTACCCTTACGATTCATGTGACTTGGCTTGATTGGCCTCGATAAGTGGGACATACCTTGGAGTAAGTGTTGGACTGTGGTAGACTTACCTGTGAGACTTTGAGCCTAATGACTATTTATTGCTTATAGTCTCATAGTTTCCTTCATGTGTGACTCATCTAGGATTGCATCTCTAGAATTTGGTCTTGTTCTCTTTGAAATTGCATTTAGCATGTGCATGTGTTAATATGATTGAGGCAATTTTTGTTTTATTTAGCCACATGAGCCAAAAAGCCACTCATTAATATGTACTACCCTCTTTGCTAGCCCTTTGTGCCTTTGCCCTTGTCTTTGTTGTTGCCCCCTACGCACTACACACTTGGCCTATCGATATTCTCTATATCCTTGCCAAGGTCTAGTGGAGCGAGACTTCCATGTTGAGTTGGGTTTGCTTCGAAAATCAGTTCACCTTGGGTACATTATTAGTGGCTTATTTGGGGGGATCTGTGATTTGAGTTTGTGTTTCCCATGCCATTCCCATGCCTTTCTCCTTTCAACAAAAAGAAATAGAAATGATAAAAAAAAAAAAGAGGAAGCAAAGGAAAAAAAAAGAAAAACGGAAAGGAAAAGAAAAGAAAGAAATAGAAAAGTTGTGAATGAAGTGATTGGCATGAGGGTAATGCGATAAGATTGCTTAACTCCTCCCTTGAGGTTTTATGGGGTTTGTTGCTCAATTTTCAATTGTGATGTGAAGTTGTTGTTCCGACATTAGTTGTGGAAGTGTTTTTTGCTCCCTAGTCTTTTGAGTATTAGCTCCACTCTTCCCAAATTTATTCCACTTTTTACCCTTTACCTTTGGCCCCATTACATCTTTTCTACAAGCCCTCATGATTGGCATATTACACTTTGCATTAGGTGGTGGAGAATCAAAAACTCTACCAAGCTTATGGTAGTTTGCTTGATTGGATAGAGTATTGAGTGCACCTTTGTTACATATTCTAAACACATTGAGGGAAGTGTTCCACTTTATCCTAAAAGTGAGGTCCTACTGGTCTCGCTTACTCACCACTTATTGAGGAAGGTCTTATCTTGCTATATGCTTTTACATTAGGGTGATTGATGCATAGCATTTGGGCAGGATGATTTATGAGTGGTAATGCATGAGTCTTCTTTAGAATGTTTCACACTTTAAATTGGCCACCTTTAATGCATGGTTTATCTTGGATTATTAATCGTTTATCTCTTGCCTAAGGAGTAGTCTGGACAGAGGTTTATCGACCTTTTTGATGTTTCATAAGTAAGTCTTACTTAGGGACAAGTAAGAGATAAGCATGGGGGAGTGATAAACCTCTATTTTGACCCTATTTTAGCCCCTATTTGACTTCTTTTCTCCTGCGTTTTCACGTTCAATAGTGCTAAGAAAGGGTCAAATCGGCCTCCTTTAGCATAGATTTTACTCATATAGCATCTTTCTGTATTTTCAGGGACTTTGTCGTAGAAACGGAAAGATGGACGATATTTAGCAGAAAGGAGTGCTAAGAAGGCAAGTTTAAACCCGCGATAAAGGTCACACAACGTCGCACGGAAGCGCCTAGGATCCAGCACGGGGACCCCATACCGGGTAGCACAACTGCGCTACACGAAGCTGGCACAGTAAGGCAGCAAGCAATGTGGCATGACCGTGCCACGTGTCGGCATGTGGCACGGTCTGGCCGTGCCTTCCCTATCCCACGTCGCGACTTAAATTTTTCTCGGGGCTGCTGTAGTGGGGGATTCAGTTTTTCTTTCCTCAGACTTCGTTTTAGGCGATTTTTAGGTTTTCGTTAAGAGTTTTTGCTTTGCTTTTGATTACGGTATTGGATTGAAGTTTATTATGCCTTTAATTCATTCGATTAATTCCAGGTTCTTTTCTCTCAGATCTCCTCTCTTATTCTTGATTATTTTAGGGTTTGTTATGGTTATTGAATTAAATGTTGTGGTTGTTATTAAAAAGATGATTCAAGGCTAAATCTCCCAACTTGGGTTGGGATTAATGCCGACTATGTATTGTTGAATTATGGATTAGCCCCAACTCTTACTTTCCCTTTGTTTGTTTGCGATTTCTACTATGCACGCCACATGCTCGATAAATTGCTTGAAAGAGCATTCATCCATTTTTACTAGGGGTTTAGGGGAACGTTGAGAGACGAAACCTTTACTTAGTGCGACTTAGTAGACAATTACGATTTTAATATGAAAATAATTAAGATTCTAATTGGGATTCGAGATTGTAAATTTTGTAATCCTTCGACTTTTAGTCCCATAAGAATAGGTGACTATGGTTGTAGGACTAGTCTTCGACCCTTGAGAGAGGGAGGAGATGAGCTCAGCTGACGATCTATCCACTCATAATGCATGCCTGGGTTTGTTTAGTGGGGTTAATAATTGATTCACTGACATAGTCGTGCCGTTAATTCCAACCCAGGGGCTTCTCATTCTACTGTTTATTTTACTACTTAGTCGTTAGAATTCCCCTTAGTTTAATTCTCAATCAATAATTGTGATCGCCTAGATTAAGTGATCTAATTAGTTCTAGTAGTTGGAACCAAGTTCTCTAAGGAATACGACCCGTACTTGCCGTATGTTAGCCACAGCTACACCGTACACTTGCGGTATAAATTATAACTAAACAACAACACAATCTTTTACACCTGAGACTTCTACAGGAAACATTTGGTTCTGTGCCATGGGTATTCTAGCAATACTATGGCCTGACTTCTTATCATATACAGAACAACAATCATCATCAAACAAAAGAGAGTAGCTAGCATTCATTAATTGCCTAACACTAAGAAGATTATAAGCTAAGCAAGGCACATACTGCACGTCATTGAGTAGTTTGATATTACCCTGGGAGGTTTTGATGGCAATTGTACCTTTCCCTTCAACTTTCATCTACTTGTTGTCTCCAAGTTGCACTTCACTTTTCTGAGACTCATTAAGCTCTTTAAATAGACTCTTTGTTCCTGACATATGATTTAAGCATCCACTATCCATAAATCATATTTAAGTCTACTGGTGGAAGAGTGAACCATGAAGAGTGAACCATGAACAGGTGACTCTCTTCTACAACTTTCGTTGCAAGGTTGGCTTCCTTGGACTCATCGCCCTGTTTGCTCCAACATTGTGCTTCCTTGTGACAAATTTCTTGCAATATCGACATTGAAAATTGCTCTTAGATTGATGTTGATCTCCAAATTGGCCTTTGCCTCAATCACCAACTTGACCTCGACCATGATAGCCACCCCTGCCTCTACCTTGAGCACTCGAATTTTCTATTTTGGCCTTGTAAGGAGACTCCCCCTTCACTTGAAATTCCTTCTCCTCCACTCTCTCATAGGACTTGCTGATCCTAGCTTCATGGGCTAACAGTGAACCTATTAGGTCATCAAAACTATATTTAGAGCGATCCTTTGACTCTTCTATTGCAGCAACGACATGATCAAAATCTTTTGTAAGAGTTCTCAGTACCTTACTAACCACTGTTTCGTTGCCGAGAATTTCACCATATGTCTTCATATGACTAACAATTTCAGAACTTTAGAAAGGTATGATTGCACAAATTCTTTCTCTTTCATGGCCAAAGTGTCAAATTCATGTCTCAGTGTCTGTAATTTAATAGTAACTACCTTCTTCTCACCCAAGAATTCTTTTTTGGGTGTGTCCCATGCATCATGAGCGGCTGTTGCTGCTGCAATTCGGGGAAAGATTTCATCATCTGTGGTTGATTAGATGAAAAATAGAGCCTTTTCATCCTTCTTCCGTGTCTCTCGTAACTGCTGCCTAGGTTGAGCCAGTGCCAGATCAGGCTTTTCATACCCAGTCTTGACCAAATCGCATAATTCTTAAGACCTGAACATGGTTTGCATTTTGAGACTCCAAAGGCGATAATTTCACCTTTGAACATCGGAATTAGAGGCTGAGAGGAAGAATTGGTGTCGTTGGTTGCCATGGCCACCTCACAATTTTTTAAAGTTTCTAGGCTCTTTGTGTTTGTTTCACCTCTCTCTAATCTGGGGCTAAAAGGCTTTGTCTCCCTTTACTTTTTTCCAGTCAAGACCTCAACTGGCTTTCTTTGAGTTTTGCTTAGTTTGCAAAACGGGGGGAAAAAATGTCTGCACGTGCCCCATTTTTTTTCCACTCTTAAAGAAGTTAGCTCTGATACCACAATCTGTCAGAGAAATTCAATGTGTCCCTAACCTCTTAGGAGGATGCCTTGTCACAATTATTTTCACAAGAGAGCAATCAAGAAAGGCTTGGTATTCAATTACTACCTAGATTATCAAGTACAACACCCAGATCATCAGCAGCCTCTTATCATTAGGCTAGTGATCAGGTTCTGGAAACAACCAGATTATGAATGGCTACTTAGTACTAGGAAGACTGCTATCAACTGCTTCAGTGTAAGATGGCTATTGGAAACTGATGAATGAGTATAGTATACTTACTTTATGGGTTAATGCCTATATGATAACAAAAAGGTGACATTTTCAGTTTTCAGGCACACCAGAATGATGGCCGGGGCTGGAGGATGATGCTGCGAGTTCAAGATGAAGCTATACAACTAAATGGTAGGGATGTCCAAGCTAAATCCTCACTTCAGAGGTGTCAAGTAAATGGTAAGCTCAAACTTAGAAAATGTAATCCACTTCTTCTGGGCATAAAACCAAAGGTATCATGGTGGAAAGTTGTTTGGACAAGGTGGGCTTAGGATAAGCATAGGTTTGCCATTTTTGTTATGGTTAGCAGCTCAGAACAAACTGCTTACTAGTAAAATCATTGGTAAAAGAGACATTGAGTTGACAATGTATGTGCATTCTATAAAGCCCCTCAACAGGACACCTATGCCGATTACTTTTTTAGAGGTACTTTTCCTATGAATTCTAGGTTCACATGCTGATTTGGACAAAGCAGCAGGTTAGAAATTGGACATTAATGCGTGATATAAGGTGGTTGATCATTCATAGCTTAGGTAACTATCAATATTGTAAGTGGACAAAGGCTGTTTTAGCAGGTAATTTATACTCTTATGACAGGAATAAAACTGGAGGAAATTTAGGGGATAGAACAGGAGCTCTAGTATACTTGTTGATCAACTGAAATGTACATTGTGTGTAAGGAATGAAAGCACATTAAAGTTTGGAGGGGATTTGATTATGTGTTAATGTAAACGTTATATTGTATCCTCCTTTTTTTGGGAATTAATGATAAATATTACCTTTTTCCCAAAACAAAAAAAGTTATCAAACTGCTTAATTTTACATTACCTTGATTCCTAAGAAACATTCAGTATTGCATTGACATGCAATTTACCAAGAACTACTTAGTGCCATATTGATGCTTAGATTATCAGTCAAGAAATATTTGATGTATTTGGTTTGCTTAATAATATTTTTATTAACATGTGGTTGAAATATCAGAGTGGTTTTGTATTCTTTGATATATTAGATATGACTCCCTAGCCAACAAAAGTCGTAGGAATCAGATTATTAAACTCTTGATGTTAGAAAAAGGTCTCACATTGATAATAGAATGTAATGTTAGAAATAATGGCAACATCTAGACTCTTTTTCTTACTTTTTCCTTGTCTCACATGGGAGGTTTAGAAACCTCTTATGAGGTGTATATTATTGCATTTTCCTTGGGTTTGTTCAACTCCCTTGGGCTTGGTTTTGTTAGTGATGTAGGGTGAGGGGTTGACCATCACTCACTCGCGTGCACCACCCACCTACCTGGTCTGATTGGGCGCAATAGTGGGTGGTGGGCTTCTCTTGTCTATGAATTATTTGGAAAAATTTCTGTTATTTTTGTCTGCTAGCATAACAAGTCACCATATGCTGTTGATTTTTCTCCACATTCTTCTTCAATAACGGCTAGTTGAAGCAGTCAAATGCCATCCCTGATTTCTAGTCATTATCTCTCCATTTTACAGACTTCTCACCACCCTCGAACAATGACTTCTCTCTCTATAAATACCAACTTTCCTCGTACTGCAAAACACACAAAAAGCACGTATCCTCTCTTTTCTTCTGCCTGTGCTGTTTGCTCCTCCATTACTATGGGCAATTGTAGTCCTATGTCTTCTAAATTTTTGGCCTTGAGTGCATGAGTTTAGAGGCTCACTGTGTAACATTTAGGAGTGATCTGCTGCCTGGATTTACACCCTGGTTGACCCGAAATTGATTTCAAGTCAATGGTTCTCCAAGACACTGTGCTTTCTTGCCTTTCCACTGTCCTTGGTTTGCCCATATTTTTCCAACAATTTGAAAGCGATTTTTATTACCTACAAATCAATGGTTATCACTGTCAAAAAAGCCCTCTCTGATCTCTCAATACTAGAACCTTTGGATGGAACCAACTATAGATGTTGATCCCAAAAAATTCTAATTTTCTTTGAACACTTAGAAGTCAGCTATGTGCTGATCTCTAACCTACCTGACGAAAATAACGCTTCTGAAGCCATTGTAGCTTTCACATAAAAATAAGGCTAAACTTATTGATGAGGCAACCATGGAAAAATAAGAGAAAGACAAGAAAATGGTCTGGGGACATCTGCTAAACCATTTTACTACCCCTCTTTTCAATTTGTTTGTCACTTGTAAATATGCCAAGGTCACACGGAAGAAACAAGAGATCAACTATGGAGCTGATGATGCTGGAAAGAAAAAGTACATGGTTAGTAAATGACAGCGATTCCATATTATTAATGACAAACCACTCATAGAGCATGTTTATGTCTATAAGAACCTATGTGTTCAAGCTTTGAATGAGGGTTTGAAGATGTATGAGATACTGTAGGCTAATGTACTGATCAAGAAATTTCTACCATCCTAGAATGATTATGGGAATCATCTATGACATAAAAAGAAACATTCACCCTACAGAAGCTGATGAGCCACATGAGAACTAAAGAAGTTAATGTCTCAAATATGATAGATATGCCAATGACCTCAACTCACACTCAAGGAATGTAAGGGAAAGCTAAGAGCAATAAGAACTCAACCTTGAGTTTAAGGAATCAGAAAAAGGAATGTAAAGTAGAACTAAACTTGATTTTCGGATATAGAAATCACCACTAAGATCAAGATTAAGGCCCTTAAATTTGAATAAGATATAGAAACACCACTTAAATAAGCTTAAGACTTCACTTAGATACCACCTAACCCGGCCTAAGTTAGGATAAGTAAGTAAAGTGTTTTAAGAAACTCAAAGGAGCAAACCTTAACTTTCTTTTACTCAATACTCAAATCTGATTTGCAAAATGAGCTACATGCCAACTTATACACATCCATGCTTGTTGCCTAGGAAGGATTAGGAGGTTTCTTCATGCTTAAGAAACCTCTAATCATGCTTAAAGCTAGCTTACATTCGATGTAGATACAAAGCATAATTAGGCAAACTGATTACAAGTAATGAGTCTTGTAAACAAAAGATTGAAGCCTTAAGCTCTTCCTAAGCTCTTGATTTAGCCTTAAGAAGGCTGCTTGCACATGGAGGAGAGAGAAAAAGGCTGCTGGGAATAACCACTTTACGGCTAGCCAATCCAAGCTCATTTACCTTTCTTTCCTTGATTCCCATCAGTAGTGCATTTAGTTAGGCTGAAAAGGCTTATGATTGTGCCCCTAACTGCTTTTAACTTCCAATGATGCTGCTTGATCGTGATTGGATGGCAAAAGGAAGGACTAACCATCACAGCAACCAACCGGGTGTAAGGAACCAAATATGGCTGGTTTTGTGCATCAAATATCTCTTGCTTTAAATTGACTTAGAATTGATTTCCTTGCTTTGGAGGAAACCTCAGGATGTGTGTAAGCCTCTCATGTTAAGAAACCAGGGTTAAATAAACTTTTAATGGCCTAAAACAGCAAGCAAATAGAACCGAACAGAATAGGTGCAAAACTAGACTAGTTTGCAAAATGCACTTGCTTCTTCACTTTGCACCTGATTTAACTTGAACTTCTTGGCTGATCTTGATAGCTAACATCTTAGAGAACCAAAATCTGTAAAAATATTGGATTTAAACCTCAAGGAGGCCTAGTAATGTTGATCTCAAAATTAGGCTACTGCACTGTTTTGAATCCGTGACCTGCTGTTTTTGGGCACCACATTTCTCGTGCACAAAGTGAGCATGATGTGAATTTCCTTACGGGGGGAAATCTTAGGGTGTCTATTAACCCCCCAAATGAGAAATCAAGATTAAACTAGGTTTTAAATACATAGAACACCTAAACAATCAAACCGGGTAGATTAGGGTGCAATCTGACACAGTCTACAAAATGACCTTGTTTCTCCTATTTTTACATGGCTTAATCCAAATCTTTTAACATGTTAGATAGTTAAAGCTTTAGGGAACCCAAATGTACAAAAACATCAAACTTAAACCTCAACGAGGCCTAAGTATTCATGGACACAAAACTGGGTATGTAAACTGTCTTGAACCCAGATAATATGATTTTTCCCCTAGCATAATATTGACAATTTCTTGGACTTTGGCTGAGTAATGTTGATTACCTTAACTAATCTGAAGGCTTAAAACATGCTGTCTTACTAGATCTCCATCAAAATATAAGTTGGATTCCCTTACTCTAAACTCTTCTAAACTAACCTAGTTGAATTTACAATGCCTAGACGCAGAGGCAAGTTCAAAGGCAAAAGAAAGAAGAACCAGAAGTCGAGCCATCTGAGGTAGCAGAACAAGTCGAGCAACAAGATCAAAAACCAAAGAGACTTCGCTATGTCTGCGGAAAGCCAAAGAACAAAACCTACAAATACCCACTTCGTAAATGGCAATCCCAGCCAAACCAGAAGCCTATCAGACAACTTGCAGCTAGGCCAGCCTTGATGAAGACATTGAAATCATTTGTGCTGTGGTTGAAGAGGAAAACTTGTTAGCAAGTAGTGCTGAATAAATCTATGGCATTGGACCTTCGAGGCACTTCTGCACTAACAAAAAACTTATGTAGGACTTTGAGGATGTTGCTGATGGCAAATGTGCCTACATGGGCAACTCTACCATTGCTAGAGTTACGGATAAAGGGAAGATTCTTCTAAAATTTAATTTTGGAAAACTATTGTCTTTGATTAATGTGTTGTATATACCATCCATTCGTAGGAACCTAATTTCTTGTATACTTCTCAATAAAGTCAGATTGAAAACTATTGTTACAGATGACAAAGTTATTGTTTCTCATAATGGGCTCTTCGTTGGGAAAGGTATCTAAATGAGAGTTTGTTTGTTATTCTTGCCTTTGAGACTATGAATGGAAATGCTTATATTTCTGCTTATATTGTGGAGTATGTTGATTTGTGGCATGGCAGGCTAGGCCATGTTAATTTTGCTTCCATAAAGCGACTCAAAAATCTACGCGTAATTTCTGCTGTAAATGTTGAAAATTTTCCCAAATGTTCTTATGTGCATAGAAGTAAAATATGCTAAAACACCCTTTAAACCCATCACTAGTAGAAAAATAGAACTATTAGAAGTAGTGCATTTAGACTTAGCAAACTTTAAAACACGGTTAACAAAGGGGAGAAAATGTATTACATCATCTTTGTAGAAGGCTGCTGTAAATATACCAAGGCATATGTCCTTAGGTCCAAAAATGAGGTTAAGAAAATGTTTTTGAAATATAGGGCAGAGGTTGAAAACCAACTAGATAGAAAAATAAGAGACATAGAACTGATAGGGTGGTGAATATGAGACTAACTCTCTGTCACCCGTATATGAAAATAACAGTATCACACATGAGGTTAGTGCTCTCGTACTCCCTAATAGAATGGGAAAATCGAATGCAAAAATAGAACCCTTAAAGAAATGATAAATGCTATGCTTTTGAGTTCGAGACTTTATGACAACATGTGGGAGGAAATTGTGTTATCTACCTTCTATATTTTTAATAAAGTACCCTACAAGAAGTTAGACCTCATATGACCTATGGAAAGGATACAATCCCAACTTGAGCTTTTTTAAGGGTGTGGGGGTGTTTGGCTAAAGTTCCCCTGCCTGACGTCAAATGTGAAAATATCAATCCTGAAACCTTCGATTCTTTGTTTATTGGTTATGCCCAAAACGGTGTTGTATAGATTCATGTCATTTAATGACTTCTCTATTAGTGAGTCTAGGGATGCAAAATTCACTGATCATGTGTTTGCTTTGGAAAATAATGTCTCCACTGCCATGCGTGAAACCATATGAGTGCATGACAATGTGAATATTCCTGCACCTAGTTCTGTTGTTAGAGAGTTAATTCTAGAAGGAATAAGGGACATAAAGTTGAGATTAATTTTGGTCCTGACTTTCTAACCATCTTTTTGGTTGAGTATTTTGATATTAATTCCTTAACTGATGCATTAGTGTCTACTTCTGTATCAAAGAAGATGCCAAAACTTATGAAGAGGTTATGAGATCCATAGATTCTAGTTTCTGGAAATAAGCCATTAAAAGTGATTAGTCTTTATAGTGTCAGGTGAAACTTGGGAACTTATTACCCTACCCAAGGGTTGTAGACCTCTTAATAGTAAATGAATCTTCAAGAAGAAGCTAAAGCCCGATAGTTCAATTGATAAATATAAAGTCAGACTGGTGATTAGAGGGCTTAGTCAGAAAAAGGGAGTTAACTTGTTTGACGCATATTCTCCTGTAGCTAAAATAGCCACTATTAGGACTCTATTGACTTAGTTGTTATCCATGGTCTCGTTGTACATCAGATGGACGTGAAAATAACTTTTCTTAATGGTGATTTAGAGGAAGAGATTTTAATGTCTCAACCTGAAGGATATGTGGTTCCCGGGTAGGAGAATAAAGTTTCTAAGATTAAGAAATCCCTTTACGGCCTGAAACAAACTCCTAAATAGTGGCATGAGAAATTGACGGCACAGTGGTACAAAATGCTTTTGTTGTGAGCACGTCTGATTCTTACGTGTACTCAACACTAGTTGGCTCAAATTATGTAATAATATGTCTGTACGTCAATAAGACGTTGATTTTTGGCACTAATATGCATGTTGTTAATGAGACCATGGATTCAAAGTGTAGTCAATCCCTGATAAAACGGCCGCATCGAAAATATTGTTGAGCTGACCGATCCGCCGTAATTTTTGCATTAGAGCGATTTTTCTATATCGCCACCGAAACCACAATCACGACTGAAACTGCATTTTGAATCCTTGAATGAGACTAAGAAGTTGTTGTATCCTCACTTTGAAATGAAGGACATAGGAGAAACAGATGTGATCTTGGGGATCAAGGGTAGAAAGACAAATAATGGTCTTTCTTTGTGTCAGTCACATTATATTGAGAAAATGCTAAAGAAATTAACTATTTTAATGTGACTCTCGTGCGAACTCCTTATGATCACAGCATGCACCTTAAAAACAACAAGCTGTCTAGTGTTTCCCAAACTGAGGATGCTAAAATTATAGGAAGCTTCGTGTTTCTTATGAGCTATACTGAACTTGATATAGCTTATGATGTCAGCATGTTGAGTTGTTATACCTATAACCCTGGTAATGAGCATAGGGATGCATTGTTTCATTGGTTTAGATACCTGAGAAGTACTATGGACTGGTGTTTGCATTATAGTAATTTTTCTACTATGCTAGAAGAGTTTTCTGATGCAAACTCGGTCCAGAATGATGATGAAGTAAGTTCTGTTAGTAGTTATATGTTCACCTCATGTGGAGGAGATATCTCGCGGTAGACTTGAATTACTCGTTCTACCATGGAAGCTGAATTTATTGCTCTTGAGTCAGCAAGTTAAGAAGCAGAATGACTGAAAAATCTACTATAGATATGTACTATGGGAGATGCAATCTACAACTATCTCCTTTTATCGTGACTTACAGGCAGCAAAAGTTGCACACAATAGTGTATATAATAGAAAGAAGAGACACATTCGCATTAGACACAATCCGGTAAAATAATTGTTAAAACATGGTATCATTTCCTTGGGATACATGAGACCCAATAGAAATCTAGCGGATTCACTAACTAAGGGTTTAACCGAGTGAGTTGTTCTCAAGACATCGAGGGGGATGGGACGCAAGCCCATGGATTGAAGTAGCATAGTGGATATCTACTTGTGGTCAAATGAAGCCATATTAGCCTCAATACACACCACATTTCCATCTCTATGGTATGCAGTAGTGCCTCTGAGGGGTTGAGCTCTTATGTTCTTAGTGCATTCATAGCATATTGGGGTGGTGCTATTGAGACTGCAGATTTACCACTTGATGAATATGAGGTTGAGTAGCATCACGCTCTTAATAATTCCATAACCATTATTACGGTGGTCTATGCTAAGATGGAGTTGATGGAATTACCTACGCAAGTATGAAGGTTTGACCACTTTCTATAAGAAACTCAGGCTGTCTCTCTAGAGCACTTATGAGACCTAAGGTGTGCGCATGTCCCCCAATAGGCGCAACTTCATTATCACGGAATACACAGTGACCATAGGGATTGATATGAGTTATGGGGGACTCAACTAAGATCTATAAAGTTCAAGATTTGTTTGCTTAAGAGACTTGGTTATTGCTCAACTTTACTATGTATCAATTCAATTGAAAGACATTGATGGCTAAGTATCTAACCCTTCCTTTGTCAAAATCCTTTCTTCACTAGTATGTATGCCATTAGTGGGGGTTTATTGGATATAATGGTAACAACTAGTCTCTTTTTCCTACCTTCTCCTTGCCCTATATAAGAGGTTTAAAAACTTCTTATGGAGTTCATAATATTCCCTTGTCCTTTAGCCTGTTAAATTCCTTTGAGCTAGGTTTTCTTAGTGAAGTGGGTGAGGTGTTTCCCACACGCCGCGCTCTGCCCCTCCCTCGGTCCAGTCCGGGTGCAGTTGTAGCCGTGGCTGTGGTCAGTGGGTTTCCCTTGTCTACTAATTATTTGGTGAAAATTTCTTTTATTTTTATCCATTGGTGCATCAAGTTAATGATATGTTGGTGATTTTTCTCCACGTTCTTCTCTAATATAATGATGACTAGATGAAGCAGTCATGTGTCATCCCTGATTTCCAGCCATTATCTCTACATGTTGCAGATTTTTCATCCCTCCAACAACTACTTCGCTCCCTTTGAATATAAGCTTTCCTGGTGATGCAAAACACACATAAAACACTCTGTAATCGCAAAATTACAAAGATTGAATTTTTGTAGATTCAATTGAATCAATTTGGGGTACAATCTCTACGAATACAAAATCCTCTGATTCTCTCTCTTTTAAAGATGAATTTTTCAACCCCCTAATAAAAGGGGGGTAAGGGCCTATTTATAGGAAAGCCTCCCCCTTGAAAGTCAAGATGCGCCTTGACTTGGGTTTTCAGCATTGACCTAAGTTTTGGGCCTTTCAATAAGACTTTATCCTAGACTTCTTTGGCTTTCGCTTGTTTGACTTTGACTTTGACTTTGACTTGAGAGTCTCCCAGGCTTGGGCCAAGCATTGACTTGGAAGTCACCTCGAGCTTTGACCAGACGTTGACTTGAGAGTCGTTTTTGACGTTTGACTTGTAAGTCGATGTAAGTTTTAACCTTTGACTTTGACTTTGACCGTGCCTTGACTTGGATGTCGTTTGAGCTTAAGGTCGTGACTTGACTTGGTCGTCATCTTGAGTCTCGTTTTGGGCTTTGACTTGAATTTTGACTGAGTTTGGACTTGGAAGTCATTTAGGTTTCATCTTGAACTTGACTTGTGAGTCCTTTGGGCTTGACTTGTGAGTCTTTTGGACTTGATTAAATTAATTAAAAGGGTTGGCCCAATTAACTAATTTAATTTTATTTTATTTTGGTACGGTATAAATGAATTTTCAGTACCTACAAATTACCCCCTCGAGACAAGGTCACGTACAACACTTAGTTGTTTGAGCGTGACTGATGTCTCGACTTTCTTTGATCATATGTTCATGACAAATGCCTTGAGCAGGACCTCAACAATTAGGAGAAGAGGGTTGGATCATGCGGCTGGGCCATGAATTTAGCCCAGCGAGCCCGTCCTCCTCTTTCCTCTCCATTCATCGCGTGGGCCTGGTTTGGCTTTCTTTCCTTTTCTTCCCGGGCTGGGCTTGTCCTTATTTGCTTTTTTTTTTTTCCTTCTTCTTCTTTCTTATCACTTTTTTTTGGCCTGGGCTGGGCCTGCCTCATCAAACCTGAAGCCTGTCTCTTTTTCACATAAGTGAACATGTGCGTGGCACATGATACCCGGTTTGTCTTTTTCTTCTTTTCTTCCGGGCCTAGGCTGCTCTTATTCTTCTTTTCTTCTTTTTTTTTCCTTGCCTACATGCGGGCTTGGGCCTACTTTTTCGTCCCCAGCTTGCCCTAACCCAGCTAGCTTCATTAGTGATGCCACTCACGTGCGCGGGTACTATTCATTCCTCTTCTTAAAACAGCCTGCACAGCCTTCTTCTTTGTCTCCCACCTTCAACATTTCAGCAGCCATAAACCTAGCAACCTGAGCACATAGCCCCTTATTCTACTGCCATGCTACTGTTCATGGTTATGGCTGTCACTGATTTTTGGCGGAAGCACCCCATGACAGTTTGATGCTTGTATGACCATTTCCAGCTTCTTGTGGTCAAACGTGCTATACAATCTCTCCCTTCTTTTTTTTTTCTCTACTTCTCCATGAAAGATCAAACCTTTTCTCCACTTTCATCATTATCGTGACTTAGTTTGCCTAAATAGGCTCTTCACATTGACTTTGTCCAATGGGTTGAACTTGTGACCAATTTTTGTTTATGTGGCTTAAACGTGCCAGGTCTGGAGAAGACATCTGAAGGTCTTTCATTTTTTTTTGCTTCTTGCTGTTCTTGAGAACCAGTTGAAGGGGCTAAGGAACCATCTTCCTCTTTGCCCATTCCCTGCTTTATTATCATCATTCGTGAGGGCATTTCTTTTCTTCCTCTCTGCACAGGAAAGGTGACAACTTTTGGCCTCCTTTTTTTTTTTTTTTGTCTTGTCTCTGTTGAATTCGAACATCTCATGCTCATTTCTGGTTTGATTGAATGGACTGAAGAGAGAGAGAAATGAAATAGAAGCCATTGGAGAGAGGTCCCCTATTGTTTTTTGTTCAGCCATGAAAGGGACATGGACATGGCCTTTGTGTGCTGCTGTAAACATGAGTGTGAGGAAGAAAGGGTGAGTGAGGAAGACGAAAGCTTCCTTTTTACAATGGCTCTATTTTACAATGGAAATAGAGAAGCTTGGCTTTTTTTGTTTTTTTAACAATCGCTCTGTTTCTTCGTTCAGCTTTGCTGGAAACAAAAATTAAATGCCAAATTTCACCAGAGTGTTGGCTTCCTCTTTTGCTTGCGCATTAGTGCCTTTTATTGCTATTTATTGCTTTCATATTTTGGCCTTCATGCTCCTACTATGGTTCATGCCCTTTTTTTTCTTTTTTTTTCCGATGGAATTTAGGGATTGGATTTTTGTTCGTTGATATCTTGGCCTTATATTGATGCTAAACTTAATGTTGATGAAGATTACATAGCATCGCATAGCAAATAGTAGCTGCCAAAAAGTGACTTGGTGTTATATTAATGCATGCCCCCATTATCAAAGCTTGGATTTTGAATGATTAACCCCTTTTCTCCTCGATGCTCAGTGAATCATGGGTTGCTTGTTACTTGGTATTTTATTGCAATTTGCAATGTTGTGTCTTGGTCTCGAAAGACTTGCCCCTTTGTTTTTTTTTTTATAATCATGAGTAATAAAAGTCATGACTTTGGCTAGAATGAATCCATAGGAAGCCCTTTTAGTAGATTGACGAGTCTTCTCACACATGTATGAGCCGTTATAACGTCGCATTCATTTATTGTCGCATTTTTCGCGTATCGTGATGACATACTCACTTGCTGGAAGATGGCATTTTTTGTCGCTTATTCTCACTATTTTTTTGAATGCCAAGGCCCTCTTTTTTTTTTACTCTTGTATTGTTGCTTGTGCAGGTTGAGGAGCCACTTGAAGAACCACTTGCGACACGGTTCGCCGCTTGGCCATGGGACTTGAACGGAGCCAATACGCACGAAAGTGATATAAAGACTTGAAAAACCACTTGCGACACGGTTCGCCGCTTAGCGATGGGCCTTGAATGGAACCGATACGCATGAAAGTGGTGTGAGCAATGAGGAGCAGCTAGCGCGGCTGTCAATGAACATTTTGATTGATTTTGCTCCACACTTCACCCTTCTTTAGCATTTATTTTGTTTAGACGCCGCTTTGCTTACTGATTTCTTTCCTGAAAAAGAATTAACTTTATGTTTGTTTTTGTTCTCAGGTGATTTATAATGGTACTTCTTAAGGAGTTTCAGTGTGACGGCAAGCCTCTTCTTTCCATTGTGGATAAAGAAGACAACAATCCTCGGTCAGGCAGCTGCTTACGAATCTACAGTTCTTTGAGGAGGCCGAAAGCCAATCAGACGCCTGTTATAGAGTCGTCATCCTTTCCTTCCAAATTTTCCTTCCGAGTGGAAAAGGGTGCGGAAGATGGTTCCGTCGGGTACTTTCTGCAGAGTACATATCATGACAAATCCAGCCTTCTCACTGAATTCCCTGTGCTCGGGCGTCGCATCATATCTGGGCAGTCCAGATGGGGCCCGAACATGCTCCTCTATGGCAACTTCGGCTATATTCCTTTGTTCTGGGAATGGATAAAGCATGTGCTCTCCTGTTTTGAGGCACGCTTGCGAAGGTGCGCTTTATACGAGGCGGTGTATGCCTCGCTCTACTCTTACAGCCGTGATATAGATGTTGTGTGCGCCTTTTGTGAGAGTTGGTGTCCTACCACCAACATTCTTCACACGATATCTGGAGAAATATCTATCTCATTATGGGATTTACATAAGCTTGGTCGACTCCGAATTAATGGCAAAGTCTATGATGAGACCATTCTCTGCCTCCAAGCCTTTGAGTACCGGGATAAGCAAAACCTGAGGACTATGCCATCTTCTTGTAAGTTTCTGTTTACTGCTTTTACACGTTTGGAAAAGATGCTTATCTATGAGAAAGACATCAGTGCCATGGCTTGGATTGATTTCTGGTACAAGAAGAAGCTCATCCATAACCCATCATTGCGGTGTCGCCCGCGTAGCTCGACTCCCACAATGACGCAAAATCCAAGTGGTCAGATTCAACCTCAAGATCCTTGCTGGAGTCGCGAGGAGTTAAAAGTCTTCAAAAGCTTAGGGGTTCTCAAAGAGAGGAGGGAAAGCAACTATTTGGCAACGTACCCATCATGTTAGCTATGCATTTTTGCGCTTCCAGAGACCGGGGAGAAACTCATTCGCCCGGGCACTTTTGAGGCTGCTAGCCTGATGGCGTCTGGTATTATCTTCAGCCTAGCTGTCCCTGTGCTAGCCAGTATTTACCATGGCCTTAATGGGCTTACTATGGCTGTGAAGCCTTCCTATTCACGGTCATTCTTCCCCTGGCACTATTCCCATGGATGGCTCGCCCATTATTTCAAGACTCACCATGTCTTGTAACCTCCCCCTCCGGGCCCTTTGATGGTGCACTATTTCAGGTCACATATGATGCGCAGTAACCTTGGAGATGTTCGCGAGCTTATACATGAGGGCAGAGTATCTGACATGGGCTGTCTAATGCTGGGGAGGAACTGATCAGAGACCCTTATCGACGATGAGAATTTGGATTCGGATAAGTCAGATTACCTTATCTCTCTTCGAGATGGTTTCCTTCCTATTCATCGGGGCACGACCTTCTATGTCGAACCTTAAAGCCTGCATCGGTTCAGTAGGCAATTTGGGTTCTGCCAGGGGATCCCTGGAGTACTCCTCGAGGATCCTCGCACCCGGGAGGTGTCATATGAGCATGCCCTTTTATATTAAGAACGGCTCCTCTTCTTGGGGACTACGTCTCGAGGCTTTCTTCCCTGTCGCTCCTTAGCCTTGAGTCAACACATCTCTTCAGCTTACAAGATTTGGTAGCCCAAGGTGACGATTAGTGACCTTCGTTCCAACGCTTCAGTCCTGCAGAAGAGTACGGAAGCAAGTTCGTCCAGGCAAGACAAAGATGCAGAGGCTGGCTTATCGAAGAAGGTCAAAGGGAAGAAAGGAAAGGATCCCATGGCGAATTTAGATGCTGAGGGCCCAGAGTCCCGTGATGATGCTCATAGGTCCCCGAGAGTTCACCTTACTGAGAGAAAGTGAGGTTTGGCACCGGACAGTGACAGCGAGCCAGAGTCTGAGATGAACTTCAGACATGGGGGCGTAAGAGGCGCGAGACCGTGACCCCCAGAGCTGTCAGAGTCAACCTCGGGGATGACTTTTTTGATGACGTCCAAAGCTGTTTAGGCGAGCCAGCCAATCTTGAGGACGTATGCACCATTCCTTTGCCCTTTACTGTCATTTTCTTTTGCTTTGTTGCTTTGGTTTTGATCAGCATAGAATGATTTCATACTTATCTTATTTTACCCCTCTTCTTTCTTTTTATTCAGATTGGGGAGTTTGACCTAGCGCAGGAGGCAACACCCATTGTCGATGAGCAGTTACTCGAGGATGTTAGCCTTGCTGCTAAATCTTCTGCTCCCAAGGCAACCTCGGGTATTGGTAAGGACATTGAGATTGTGAGGAGGCAATCATCCCCTCATGAGGTTGGGAGTTCAGCTTCTAGGGAAACAAAGGCCTTGTGCGCATCAGCTACTCAGAGTCCTCACTCAGTTGATGGGCTTAACTCTCTCGAGGTGGCCACTAGGGGGTTACTCTCTACTGACACTGATGTTGGCAGTCCTGGGGGTTCGAAAGGAAAACTTTCCTATGCAGCTGCTCTCTCCACTACTTCAATTCCTTCTGTCCCGGACCCGCCTTCCAAAGTATCTTCACCGCTACCATTCAAGTGATGGGGTCTGAGTATTTGACCAGTTTAAAGAATGTAAAATTTGAAGAAGTAGAGAGAAAACTTCAAAGTGCCCCAATGATCTACAAAGAAATTCAGTGACTCTGTGGAGACCCGACCCCTTTGAAGAAGAAGGTGGAGGATTATGGGAGCACCGTGCAAGCCTTTTTATCATTAAAGAAAGCAGCTTCCTCATGCCGCCACCCAGATAATGTGGCGAAGGAGAAGGCAATGTGCATCGAGCAGGTCAATCTTGCGCGCTCACGCCTTGCCACTGCGCGCAGATCTCGGTGCTATGACAGAAAAACTCAAGTGGGTGGCGCAGAGGATTGTTGATTTAGAGGACGCGCTTCACCTTGCCCGGGAAGAGGAGCGCCAGTTTAAGAGTGACGTCCAGGTCCAATCTTCCCTATTGGAGGCTGCTGAGCAGGAAGTTAATGTGAGATTCAAAGCTCTTGCCGACCTCGAAATGGTACCCACTCTTTCTCCTGATGATGCCAAGGAGTTGGAGAGGCATGAACAAGTGATGCTAGCACTGTAGTTCTCGCTTAATCCCAACACTTAGATGGACACCGATTGATGTTTTGCTCAACTTGTCTTGTTCCTTTTTTTTCTTTTCTTTTGTAACAAACATTTTGTAATAGATTTTGTGTCATCCTTTATATGAAATTTGATCGGCACCCTACTGTCTCTCTTTTATTATGTTTGACTGAACTTGATATTTCATTTACCAAGCTGCCTACGTACTTATGGAAACATTACAATTCCCAATAAGATTAAGTCATCACGTAATTCAACAAAATAAATTTTATATATGTTTGTTTTGCCGTACACATTTTATACTCTTTTGGACCAAGAGTATTACAACGAAAATTTATTTGTTTGAGTTTCTTTTTACCGTTCACAGTTTATACTCTTGCGGGCCAAGAGTGTTACAACGGAATTTAACTTTAAAGAATGAGCAATTTAGGCACTTGCTTAGGAGCTTTACAATATCCTATATCAAGGGTAGTAACGCTCCAAGAACTTGTCATTTATGGGTCCTACCCGAACCTCTTGTCCATCTTCTATCTTATAGGCGCCATTTGAGTACACCTCGCAGACAATAAAAGGTCCTTTCCATTTCGGATCGAATTTGCTTCCTGTCTTAGGGGTCATGATGATTGGCCTTTTCAGCACAAGCACCTGATCCCCAACTTGAAACGAGCGCGGCCGAACCTTTTTGTCGAACGCTCTTGCTAGGCGAGCTTGATAGCATTCAAGCTTTTGTTGTGCTTGAAGTCTCTTCTCATCAAGGGCCTCCAGCTCAGCTAAGCGAAGATTGTGATTTTTTTCTTCCGTCAAACCTTCTTATATGGTGATGCGCAACGACGGAACTTGGAGCTCTAATGGTAGTACGCCTTCAACTCCATACACCAGAGCAAAGGGGGCCACCTGTGTCGACGTCTTGTATGTAGTTCGGTATGCCCAAAGAGTCTCCCCTAGTCTGTCGTGCCAATCTCTTTTAGATTTTGCGACAACTTTTTGGAGTAAGTTGCAAAGTGTTTTATTAAAGGCTTCCGCCAAGCTATTTGTAGGGGCATGGTATATGGAAGACTTATGTTGGGCGAACTTAAACTTCTCACATAGGCTGGTCAACAGGCTGTTGGCGAAGGGTTTACCATTATCAGTGATAATGTACCTCGGCACACCACATCGATAAATAATGTGCGTCCTTATGAAGTCGACCATTTTTTCTTTTTTAACTTCCCTTAGTGGAATTGCTTCCGCCCATTTAGAGAATTAATCAGTGGCAGCCAAGATGTAAGAATGACCAGTCGATGATTTAGGAGTGATTGGCTCGACGACATCAAGGCTCCATGCCTTAAAGGGCCAGGATACAACCGTTGGGTGAAGAAGTTCTGGGGGTTGATGTATGAAGTTACCGTGGAACTGGCAAGCATCACATCTCTTTGCATAATCCATGCAATCTTGTACCATAGTGGGCCAGTAACAATGGCCAGTAATAACCCATCCTTTTAATGCGATCATGTAGCCTAGGCCCCGATTGGTGCGCTCCACACACGCCTGAATGAGCTTCCGCCATCGCTTACTTTGCCTCTTCCAGGTCCAAACACCGTAACCAAAGGCTAAGAAAAGAGCGTCGATAGAGCGTTCCGTTGTAGTACAGGAAGCTCGGAGCTCTCCGCTGTATTTCTGTCTTATGCCTCAGGTCACTAGGAAATTTTCCGTGCTCTAAGTACTCAATTATAAGTTGGTGTCAGTCTTCTGTATCTATTTCAAGAACACAGATCATGTTAACGTCTTCATCTGAGTCTTCATCATTAGGCGGAACAACCCAGCAGCTACATACTGGAATTGTCATTCCTTCTTCTGCCCCCAGTGCCAAAGTGGCTGCGAGGCTTGCTAGTGCGTCAGCCATCTTGTTGGCACTCCTTGGCACATGCTCTAACTTGACCATCTCCAACTTATTTTGCAAGTGTAATGCCTCCTGTGATACGGGGCAAGGTCTTCTTTCTTAACCTCGTATTCGTCAAGTAGTTGATTGATGACCAACTGCGAGTCACCATATATGTTGAGGTCGGTGATCCCCATCTCAATGGCCATTTCAAGACCCAAGCTAAGCGCTTGGCATTCCGCCACATTGTTAGAGCATCGCTGAGTAAGCACAAATGAATACAGGAGAATGTGCTTTTTTGGGGAAATGATGACCACTGCTGCACCAGCGCCATCACGCCTAGCTGCACCATCGGAATACGTTTCCCAAGGAGGGAGAATATCTATATCCAACACGTCTTCTCCTAGAAAATCATCATTTAGCTCCCAATCATCGGGAATGGGATGATCTGCTAAGAAATCTATCAAAGCCTGTCCCTTAACCGCTCTTTGGGGTATATAAACTAGGTCATACTGTTTTAAGATGACCGCACATTTCGCCAGTCGCCCATTTAAGATTGGCCTAGACAAGATATACTTGATGGGATCAGCTTTGGAGACCACTTGTACTGTATATGCCTGTATGTAATGCTTGAGTTTCTTAATGGCAAAGATGAGCGACAAGCACACCTTTTCAGTGGGGGAGTACTTTAATTCAGCGCCAACCAATGTACGACTTGAGTAGTACATGACAACCTCTTTCCCTTCCTCATTTTTCTGTACACATAATGCTCCTAAGGATTTTTCTTGAATCGTAATGTACAGCCGAAGAGGCTTGCCAGGGATGGGTGCCCCCAACACCAAAGGATGGGATAAATATTCCTTTATTTTCTTGAAAATCGTTCGACATGAGTTGTCCCGTTCAAACGGTGCTCCTTTTTTCATAAGGTGGCTGAAGGGGTGGCAACGTCCTACAAGATTTAAGATGAATCTTCGGATATATGCCAAGTGACCCTAAAATCCGCGAAGCTCTCTGAGGTTCTTTGGCTCAGGCATTTCCTGAATTGCTTTGATCTTCGATTGGTCGATCTCAATTCCCCGATGGTGAACGATGAAACCTAAGAACTTCCCGGAGGTGACACCGAACGCACACTTGAGTAGGTTCGTCTTCAATTGCCGTCTCCTTAATCACTCAAAGATTAGACGAAGATCTTGTAAGTAGTCTGCCCTCTTCTTGAACTTGACCACCAAATCATCGACGTAGCACTTAACTTTTTTGTGAAGCATATCGTCGAAAATTATTTGCATTGCCCTTTGGTAAGTTACTTCTGCCTTCTTAAGTCCAAAGGGCATCACCTTATAGTAAAAAATGTCTTTAGGTGTGCAGAAAGCTGTGGCCTCTTGATCTTTTACCGCCATCAGAATCTGATTGTGTCTTGCGGTACAATCCATGAACGACAACACTTCATGCCCTGTGGTTGAGTCGATCATGAGTTCCGTGATAAGCAACGGGGAATCATCTTTTGGACAAGCGTCGTTGAGATCTCAAAAGTCCACACAAATATGAAATTGCCCGTTTTTCTTCCTTATGGGCACGATGTTTGCGATCCACGTTGGGTATTTGACCTTGCGAATGAATCCTGCATCTATGAGTTTGTTGACCTCTTTTTCAATTTCCGGTACCAACTCTGGGCGAAAACGTCGCTGAGGTTGCTTCTTAGGTGAAATACCTCTTTTGATAGACAAACGATGGACTACTACCTTTGGATCCAACCCAGGCATTTCTTTATAGCTCAAGGCAAATACATCCTTGTACTCGGATAGGAGTTTCAAGTACTGTTTTTCCTCCTCGGGTGTAAGTGATGAGCTTACGTAGATAGGACGAGGCTCTTCGTTGGTCGCAGGATTCAACTCTTTTAACTCATCAACTGTAGCTTGCCCCCCATCTTCGAAGGTCTCAAGAGTTTCGGTCAGCTCTATCTCTGAGTCTGAGTCATCACATTCATGGGCTGTGATATGATTGTAAGGAATAACTTCTTCTTCCTCTGCCTCATTGCTAGAGTTAGAGTTGCTTTGTTGACCCGTGAAGATCATAGTACGCCTCTTTACTCTTAATAAACCGTCTGTCTTCACATCCAAGCTGGAGAAACGCTTCATACGAGAAGGGATAGAGCTCTAAACTTCATTTATCACTCCCAAGCGGCTAAAAGCATAACTTTTCTCCTGCTGAAGTCGTAAGCTTGAAGACTCTTTACCAGTTTTTATCCTGGTTCTCCTGCTGAAGTCGTAAGCTTGAAGACTCTTTACTAGTTTTTATCCTGGCAAACAATGAACGCCTTGGCTGGGGAACATCTTTGATTCTATTAAAAACAGAGATTTCGTGGCCCTTCCCTTTCCCTATTCGGGTGAACACTGACGGATGTTTCTAGGAGCGAGCGATTGCAGCCTATCAAACACAGAGGGTTTTGGGTCAGGTGACGCACTTTCCTCTTCACTCTCATCCATCTCTTCGGCTGAGATGTGTTGAGTTGCCACCTTCTTGTCATTTCGTCGCCCCGAGATTCTGACTGGTTGCGGTGGCGTGAAATCCAGTCTAACTTTTGAGATGCCTACTGAGCCTCCCCGCTCTTGGATCTTTTTCTTATTTTCATTAAGGTCATGAGGCTTAACCTCGACTACCTTCCCTAAGGCAGTTGGGTTTTGAAAGTCGTAGCCTGCCTTTTCCATAAGCTCATAGGCATTGGGATCAAATCCTTCTTTAGTCCGCATGCCTGGCAAGTCATCGTTTTCCTTAGAAGAGACGACAAACCCCGGAATAGGAGGCCAACTCACCTTAGCCTGCCACATCTTAAGGGTTGGAACTGTTACACTCCCTCTTAGAGAAGTTATGCTAGCTGTAACAACCTTAGTAGCTTTGGTCTCGTTGCTACGGCCCGTGCACTCGCCAAAGGGCGATTCGCCCTCCTTGCGGCAAGACCTAGGTATGTACCTTAAAATTGGCGGTATTGATCCCGTTGAAGCGGCAGCTTGTTTAAAAACTTGGCCAACACGAGAAGTGGTGCTACCTTGCTTGCTTGCTTCTTTCTCGGGTTGTTGCTTAGGAGCGTCATATTTTGTTGCTCGAAGGGCCTTCTTTGCGACACCTTTGCCTGTGGAAGAAATGGTTGACGGCATGGTTCCTTTAAGTGCAGCACCTTCTTCAAAGAACCTTGCGTCTGCAAAATGAGATTCACCCTTAGTGAATGGCTTGACATCCCCATTTATTTTCTTCTCCTCATCACGGTAATACTTGAGGCATTGGTGTAAAGTGGAAGCCACTATCCCATGCTCATGAAGCCACGGTCGCCCAAGTAATAACCTGTAAAGTCTTGGCATCAATTACATGAAAGATGGAAGATGTCGTCAAATCTCCAATTATTAGTTCAACGCGAATCATACCGATTGCACGCGGGTCGTCAAGGTTAAAGCCTTAAATCATCATTCAGCTCTTAGACAATTCTTCCATTGTGATGCCTAAGTCGTTCATTGTAAACTTAGGCATGATGTTGACAGCTGACCCTCCATCCACGAGAATGCGCCTGACTTTTTGCTCCCTAATATAACCAGTCACAAACAAAGGACGATTATGGGGCTTGGATCCCAACAGCAAATCATCGTCAATGAAAGTTACTGCAGTATTGTAAGAGGCACACTGAACAAGGCCTTCTGTTGATGCTCCCACATCCTTGATTTTATCAACGTAGAGTTCTGGGTGTTGTAAGGCAGCAACAACATGTTGGCGCATTTCGTCAGGCAAACAAAAGATTTGCCCCCAGCCTATGCGAGATGGCAAAGCTTCCAAGACAGTTAAGGTCTTATCAGCTACTTGAGGAGACTCCTCTTATCTGTCACTTCCTTCGTCTTCCTCTTCTTCTAGTTCAAAACATGAGGTCATGTTGACTGTAACTTTCTCAAAGAAGCCTGTTGGGAAAAACTCTTCGAGTGTGACAGGGACAAGCGGCTCCTGCTCAAGAGGTCAATAGGCAGAATTTCATGCCCTTTTGACGTTCTAGGACTTCTCCTTTCCTTTTGAGTGACGAGGGCTCTTCTTTCTTCCTTATCTTCTCCTGCAGCAGAGAGGTGGCGATTGCGCTTGGCTTTGCTTCCTTGGCCTCCAACGAGTGATAAGAGTCCATTCCTCTTCATCAACATCAGTCTTATCAGAGACATCCACAAAAGGATTAGTCTCTGTTAAGGGTCCTTTGGATTCAATTGGAACCACCACAGGCTCCAACTTCCAAATTGAATTGTAACTAATTTCTCTCCAAGGGAGGAAATCAAGCTAGTGTTTACTCTATCACAAGGTTGAGTATGCTTTGGCTTCCCAGGCGATGAGGAACACTCCAGTTGAGTGGAGATATGATTTGCCTCAGCAGTGTCGTCCAAATCCAATGTTATCTTCTCATCCTTGGCAAGTTGCATAATACGCTCCTTGAGCGTTATGCACTTCTCAAGAAGGTGACTAACCACCTTATGATACCGATAATATTTTGGTTCGGTAACTCTTCCAACTTTTTCAGGACGTTTTGGATTTGGAAGCTCGATAACCTCATTTTGAAGAAGATCATCGAGCATTCCTGATAAGTCTGAATCAAGAAAGGGGCATTTTTTCTCTTACAATTCCTTCAATGTAGGGCGCTTCTTCCCAACATTTTGGGGAATTCACTTTTCTTGTTTTCATACTTGGGCTTTTCAGAGATTCGAACCAGTTCTCCGGTTGAAGCAGCCATGGATTCTTTGATTGAGAACTTTAAGGACTTGGGGATTTTCTTAAATTCACCCTTGTCCTTTCTAGAGATAGGTAAGGAAGAAGACTTGCCACAGCGACTTACAATTGTCATCTCCATATTATGAGCCTTCGTTGCCAACTCTTGGAAAGTCCTTAACTTACTCATTTGCAAGACATATAGTAAATCTCACTCCATGCCCTGAGCACACATTTAAACAGCTGAAGCCTCTGATAGACGGTCTTTGCACTCGAGACTAAGGGATCTTCAGCGATTGATATAATCAAGCACTGGCTTGTCCTTCCATTGTTTGGTGTTCGTTAGCTCTGTCATGCTAACAACGTGTTGAGTGCTGTAGAACCGATTTAGGAACCCCTGCTCCATGTGTTGCCAGCTATCAATTGACTCTGGCTCCAAGTCTGTGTACCAGTCGAATGCAATCCCTTTTAGAGTACGGACAAACTGCTTCACTGGTCTGTCTCCCTCTGTGCCAGCATTGTTGCACGTCTCAATGAAGTGTGCGATATGCTGTTTCGGGTTGCCCTTGCTATCGAACTAGTTGAACTTGGGAGGCTCATAGCCGTGGGGAATGCGCAGTGCATCAATCCTCTTTGTATAGGGCTTTGTGTATAAGTGGGTCTTATGAGACCCTCCTCCTAGCTGAGCCTTGACTGCGTTCGCTATCAAGTTCTGAATCTGCTCAACCGACATTGAGCCTAAGGAGCAGTCCTTCTTAGCTTTGTGGTCATTGTCAGATTCCTCACTGTGTTGTGACTCTTTGTCAGAGTCTTCAGCGCCCGAACCCTTGTCAGAAGCTTCAGAGAACTTCTTTTCCAACCTCTTTGTCAGTTCAGCAATCTGCTCACTCTGGCGCTTGATTTGGGCATCCTTCTCTGCATTCTCTTTAAAGAGCCTATCCAAGGTAGCCTTCATACTTACCAGCTGCTCTTCAAGATTAGCAGCTCTTATCATCATGACTGGCATGATGACAGTGTTAGAAAATTTAGCTTTAATCTATGACATACGCACCCTTTTTGGCGAGGCCGCAGAGGAGTCACTACTATAGTAGTCTTCAACCTCGCAGATTGGAGATTAAAGGCTAAGTTTTTGAATTTCATCCATCCAGGACGACGCCCTGTGTTGCGTCTTTGAGTCTTGGAATTTGGATGGGGACGACGTAATCTGCCTAGCAGCTGTCGACGGAGGAGCTTTTGCCATGCTCCCGGTCTTCATTGTATGAGCGCGCTTGCTAGAAGTGACGCTCGCTTCACAGGATTTAAGAGAGAAGGATCCCATGTTCTTCTTTTTTTAAGCTTGCGCGGCGACATTCTTTATAGCCATGTCTCTGTTGAAGATGATGTTCTCGTGACTTGAAAGTCTTGATCTTTAAGAGAAAAAGATGAGAGGTAGAGAAGTCTCACTGAGCGTGCCAAATTTTGTAATCGCAAAATTACAAAGATTGAATTTTTATAGATTCAATTTAATCAATTTGGGGTACAATCTCTATGAATACAAAATCCTCTGATTCTCTCTCTTTTAAGGATGGATTTTCCAACCCCCTAATAAAAGGGGGGTAGGGGCCTATTCATAGGAAAGTCTCCCCCTTGAAAGACAAGATGGATATTGAGTTGGGTTTTGGGCATTGACCTAAGTTTTGGGCCTATCAATGAGGCTTTACCCTAGACTTGTTTGACTTTCGTTTGTTTGACTTTGACTTTGACTTAAGAGTCTTCCAGGATTGGGCCGAGCATTGACTTGGAATTCGCTTCGAGCTTTGACCGGACGTGGACTTGAGAGTCATTTTTGACGTTTGACTTGTGAGTCGATGTAGGCTTTGACCTTTGACTTTAACCTTTGACTTTGACTTTGACCTTGACCGCGCCTTGACTTGGATGTCGTTCGAACTTAAGGTCATGACTTGACTTAGTAGTCGTCTTGAGTCTTAGTTTGGGCTTTGACTTGAATTTTGACTGAGTCTAGACTTGAAAGTCATTTAGGCTTCATCTTGGGCTTGACTTGTGAGTCTTTCGGGCCTGACTTATGAGTCTTTCAAGCCTGCTTAAATTAATTAAAAGGGTTGACCCAATTAACTAATTTAATTTAATTTTAGTACGACACGAATAAATTTTCAGTGCCTACACACTCATCCTCTCGTTTCTTCTCCCTCGACTGTTCTCTCCTCCATTATTCTGGGCAATTACAGTCCTGTGTGTTCCAAGCTTCTGGTTTCAAGTGTATGAGTTCATAGGCTTGTTTTGTAACTGTGGGGAGCGATCGGTTGCAACGATTTGCGCCGCGATCAAGCCGAAATCGCTTTCAAGTCAGTGATTCTCCACGACACAGTGCTTTCTTCCCTTTCCACTGCCATTGATTTCCCCATATTTTTCCAACATCTATAACCCCTAATGTTTTTGCCATTGGTTAACATAGGCTGCTTGTTACATAAAAATAGGAGATTGTGTTGTATATTTGGTAATCCATGTGAATGAAAGGAACAAAATATATATTTGATGGAAACTGAAAGGAACAAAATATATATTTGATGGAAACTGTCAATGATTTCAGGTATAGCAATTGGTCACAAATTTGCAGCCACATAGGTCTTAAGATCGTCAATGGTGCATAGTTTACCCGGGCAATAAAAATGCCCTTCTCTCATAAATGGTTGCTAAGCCGGGGATTGATAGATAGCGAGTTACTGAGTTAGCTGTGAGACTACGTAATCAATTAGAAAGAGTGGGGAAACAAAGTATAGCTGTTTTTACTGATCGTAGCTGCTCTAGATACAAGCCTTCCACTTCAATTTACATCCCCAGCAACTGCTTGATGAAATGCCCAAGAAAGCCTCTTCCGTGAAGTTGGATAAGGAGCATTGTGGTGATGAGGAGAATCCCACCCCTGATTGTAATCAGTTAGAAAGAGCCGGAAAACAAAGTAGCCTTTAAGCTCTCTTTGCTGATTGTATTTGCTGTAAATACAAGCCTTGTACTTGAATTTACATGCATGGGACTAACATAGCTACTTTCTCTGATCCTTCTATATCCACACAAAGAGCTCCTTCTCCACATCCGACGCTCATCATATGCGCAACATACACATAATTGTTGAGATTATCTCGAAATCCAACATAATTGATGGGAAAGAGCGAAATGGAAATGCCCATCAAGTGCTCCGTGAAACATCCCTGAGAGCTACTTTCGCAATTCATTTCAAAAGCATAGAGATTTTGAAGACAATCCCAGACCTGATCAGCTGTGAGCCTCTGTAATCAGCTCTTAGGCAAGACAATTAGAACTTGCCCTCAGCAATGTAGCTCTTGCTAAACTTCTGCATTGAATTACATTTGCTAGAATTGTCCCATGCATTTTTTTGAATAATTTTCTACCTTATTATTATCATGTGGGCATAAACAGCATTATCGCTTGCTCGTGTCAATGAGATGATTAAAATTCCCCACCCACCCAAACAAAAAATTGTCTATTTCCAATTTATATGATGAAGAGGGTCCTGCTATTGAAGTCTGATGTCTTGTAGAACAACTGGAGCTAAGTTGATGGTGGATCGAACTGATTCTGCAGTTGAGTTTTAGCTTCGATTTCTTTGTTCTAATTAAGTGGCACTCGGACAAGGGTCACTCTTGGATTATCCCAATGTAGCTAGAAGGAGAACGAGAAATTTATTAACTTCAGATAGCAGGTAACCATATTCTACAGTTGTGTACTTCTAACGAGATGGCATGGATTTAAGGTTATGACTCACATTTGGATTGCTTCATTCCTCATAAACTTATGCCGGCAGAGGAGATTATCATACAGGGTCGTGCGGTTTATGCTTTGCATGAGTTCTGTTGATTTGTTGCCGTTCCTTTTCATCCAGTTTGGACATTCGAGCTTAGAGTTCTATGTAGGAATTCGTCTTTCATTGGTAATTGTGAATGGTGACATTAGGCTTTTATCATTTTATGATGGTTGCTATCACATTGGTCATTGCTGTTTTCAGCTGTAGCAGCTTTCATGTAATCAATCAAGATTGTTCCGTTGGTATAATTTGTGGAAAATTTGAAACCCTTTTCTTCATGTGAGAGAAAGGTCATTGATGCTTGAAACTACTAATGCTTATTTTTGTTGAACTGCTGATTTGAGCACCTTCACTCAGAAAACTTTGCAAATGGGTAACTCCAAATCCTAGCCTAGAACAGACAGAGAAGGAGAAGAGAAAGAGAAGCAAAAGAGCATCTCTTGCTGCCGTGGAGCCGCTAAGAAGGTAACAAAGAGAATTGGACTGGAGGCATAATGGAGGTCTAGGTAACAAAATCAAGGCTGTGTCATCCTTGTTTTTCACTTTAATTTTCAAGTTCGTCATGGTGCATGCTTGCATTGGACTCATCCATCAGCAGCAGTGAACCCACTTGATTAGTTTATTATAGGAATATGCCTAGCCTGTTTTGAGTTCAACACATGGGCCGCTTCAAAAAAAATGCCTGAAAGTAGATACTATATTCCAAATGAGACTGAAAATAGCTAGGATGCTATTTGAGACTGCAAATAGCTATGATACTATCATCAGATGCTCTGAGATACATGTGGGACACTCCTTAGTCTGGGAACACAGTTCATACTTGCATTGCTATGAGAGCATGAAACTAAAAATCAATGTTTTTGAACATCTGAAGTGCATATTAACCTGTATCATTTCATTTCAAAATGTAACACTATAACATTGCATTATGGCATGCGGAAGAGTATATCATTTCTCTATCAATGCTGCAAAACTTAATGCAAAAACTACACACCAAAACACACTGAGCTAAACAAAAGATTGTCCTCTTCTAGAAACCTACGCATTATTCCTCATCATTCAAGAAACCAGAAGAAAAGAAGAAAAAGTCTTATGGTCTGCAAGTGCAACAACTCAACCTGAAAGAATACACTGCCTGAAGTGAAGCCAGTAGATTTGGAATCCAGCATTGACAGTCCCATTGGTATCTCCATTTGTTCTTTCTAATGAACTTTATCCATAGGAAAGATGCTCTTATACATGATATATCACATTCTAGTCATCTTTTAGGACCTGTACACATTTTCAGATCAGAATCCATCATGATCCATAAGAAAGTTTGAAATCATATCAGAGTTACTGAAAAGGAAGTTATAAAGAGTCTGCTAATTTTACCTTCTCTTCGTCAGTAGAATCAACATCAGCATTCGGCGATCCTTCAGACTGGTCGTTTGCCGAAGCTTCAGCTTCACTGGAACTTGATGAGCCTTCCTTAGTGTAGATGTAGATGTGACTCCCATCTTTGAGGCCGTAATCATATAAGCGCTTGGCATCCAGCAGCTCATGATGCTTTGGACTCAGAGACACCCCCAGCACATGAGGAGGAATCCCTGCAAGAAACATTTGCACACGAAACGGATCAAGAACTACTCAGCTTATGTCAATACCACATTATCAAGAACTGCTTAGCACCAGATTAACTCCCAGATTAGCTAGAACTGGTCAGCATTAGAGTTAAACCAGGTTCATCTGGAGCTGCTTAGTATTAGATTAACGCCTAGCTTACCAAAACTTGGTTAAAATATAAAATCAGTGGCAGTTTCACAAGAATGTTATAATCGATCAGAAAACCCTTGGTATCACATTACCAAGTTATTCTCAGAGATTTCTTAGTATTATTATAACAAGCACTGAGTCAAATTGCACCCAGAAAATGAATTGCTCAGTATATTCAATTTCTATTATGACCCAGATGGAGAACATCAAGAAGCACTTCTTGCAACACAAAATTACAGAAAGAAAAACAAAGAAACTGACCAAGTCTCTGATGGAGTTCCCTTTAATATTAGATTTACATCTGGATTAATTAAACTTGGTTAAAGCATAAAGTCAGTAACATTTTCACAATAAATTTATAATCAAGAACCCCTTGTTATTACATTGACCACCCTGATTCTCAAGAATTATATTGCTTAGTATTGTATTGATGATTAGATTATCAAGAACTGCTGGTTAATATTAGATTTCAACACGCAGTGTCAGATTAGCACCCTGAAATGAATTGGTGAGTATATTCAATTCCTATTATGACCCAGATAGAGAGCATCAAGAAGCAGTTGTTGAAACACAAATTACAGAAACATAAAGAAACTGACCAAGTCTTTTCTCAAGTCTCTGTTTAAGCTGAAGAACAGATTCAGTGAGGTCGGCTTGTTGCATTGTAGGGGTTTCCGAGCAGGGGCTAACCATAAGGAGCTGGACTGCACGGGTGGCGCCACCTTGGTTGGGAGAGGGGTTGACGATGGTGAGTTGAATGGTGGAGTAGGCGAGGATGGAGTAGAACTCGACGTTGCGAGTGTCGTCAAGGACACTGCCGTGGAAGCTCAGAATCTGGTGAGTGGGGAGTATGCGTGTGTAGTCGTGGATATTTTCCTTTAGCTGCAATATTGTGTCAGAGGAGTCTATGTCCATGGTGAATAATGACCCATCTTCCTCCTCCACTAACACAATCATCTTGATTTTCTTCTTCTTCTTCTCCTTCTCCTCTCTCTCTCTCTCTCTCTCTCTCTCTCTGTGTTGTTGGGGGAGTGGAGTTCTGTTTTGAGTAACAGAACGGGTTGTTGGGGACGGGTATTTATAACTGGACCGTTAATTATTCGCGCGCACTATTCAGGATTCGGCGAGCATTTACCAGAACGAAAGTGAAATGTGTTAAATTATATGATTTCTTGATTTCGCAATTACCAATTTCTGTTTTTCGGGAAAGCGAAATATAAAATCCAAAAGATGAATGAGTCATAGATAAATATGGTTTTGCAATTGTAATTGGAAAAGGTTGGAAACTTATATAAATAAAGTTGCATAGATGTATGAATTTTCTCATGCTAAAAATGTCCTTGATATTGATTTTACAAGTGACAAATAAAAAAGGAAAAATATAAAATGCACTGTTAATTTACAAGTAAAAGCATAGTTGTTAATATATGATACCCTTGAACTTTTAGCCTACGGAGGAAAATAATGTTGAACTTAAAAGTTAAAGCAAATACCCCCTCGACTTAATTAAACAATTGCTTTTTTAATTATTTAGTTGAGGACATGGTTTGTTAAGCACAAAATTGATGACATGGTTTATTTCTCTTTTTTCTGAATTAATGGCATGACTTAATCACCAATATAATGTTAAAATGTTTAAAAATATTTTAAACACATACATAGTAAATCCTTGATTTTGTAGAAGAATTTAGAGTTTAAAGTGTTGGAAATCTAGAAAAATTAATCCGCACTTAATTAATAATGTAGAAGAATTTAGAGTTTTGTATCAAATTTTTAGAACTAATATGCAATTGAATTCCAATTAACCCTAGTCAGATAAACAAGTATGAAATAATTACGTCTAAATTTAACTTCATTTTCAGGTTGACAAGTTTATGGAAAATATAATAACAAATTCAAATATATTTTAATCATATATTAATCTAAATTGAACTTAAGTCGGGCTAACAACTTGAAGTCAATTTGAAATTAATATGATATACAACGAAGACAATCATATTCAGGATATTGACTCAAAATTTAACAATGTCATGTTATCTGCATCAAAGGTTATTTATTTTGATAAATTCCATATGACTATGTTTGATCTAATTAACTCTATATAACGTATTGATTTTAGCTTGAAAAGATTCAAAATTAGGTAAGATTTAAGTTTGATTAATTTGAAGTTAGGTTATGTTGTATATAATTTATCGAGCCACATCACCTGTTTACAGGCCACATCATTACTTTAAAAGCCACGTCATCAATAATGGTAAAGAAATAAAAATGTTTTGTTTATCCCAGAGTATTTGCTTAAATTTTGAAGTCCAGGACATGTACCACCCTTGATTAAAAGTTCAAGGGTGTATTATTTTAACCAGTAAAAGTATATTATTATATGAGGTTCTCCGCAGCTACAAGATGGGCTCATATAATCACCTTATTGTCAACAGGACTAAGCTCTAGAGAGTATTCTCTGTATCAATTAATTTTTGATCATTTCTGTATCATCATATAAATGATATAACAGACTCTTTAACATGATACTTGGTAGCTGATCGTGATACTCACTGATTCGACAATTCAGGCTATGTAAAACATTGATCTCCGTTGAAAGATGGCAAAGATAAAAAGATCTCTGTTGGAGGCCTTGGCTTGACTATAAATAGAAACCAAAATCTAAAACCATCGGAACAATTCCACCACCCATTATCAGTTATTCATCACCACCGACGGTTATATATGTTTGCTGAGAAGATGGTACAGATTTCAAGTTATAACCAACAATACAGGGTTCTGTTATTTTCAGGCTATGCTCGATGATTCTGTTCATTCGTTGGCATGTAATGTACAATCGTGGTTAGAGTCATCATGAGGTGAAAAGTGTCTTTCAGTTTTGTGCTGAGAATAGCGGAGCTTTTATTATTAAATTGTCAATGATTCCATATATTGGTGATTGCTGTTTTCTGATGTAGCACCATCAGTACAGTACTACAGTCAAAATTGTTTTATTGGCCTTTTTTTTGGAAAGTTCCAAATTTTTTCCTTGTTGTAAGGAAGTATTAAGAAGGACAGACCGAAGAACATGATCGGAGGATTCTGCAAGCAGAATCAAGGGTATGTTGGGTTTCTGGGTTCTCCTATTTTCCATGTCTAATTACAGTGTGTTAGTAGATTTGACGTCCTAAATAGGCGGAAGCGAACTGATCTCTTTGATGTCTTTTGCTCCACGAATTGTATCCCGGTGGCTACTAGAGTCCCGGTAGAATGACCATGTCTCAAACCCGACCAAGTGACACACAATCACTCACACGTTTAGATAGAGAGGGAGAGTAATGAGAGTGTTAAAAACACTGTAATTTTGTATGCAATTGTTATGTACCTGACAAACAGATTGGGGGGTATTTATATGGCACTTAGCCATAACCACTCACTAAAAATGGCCCCCTAAAATCCCTCAAGGATCCCTCCATTTTAGCTTAGTGGCCGTTGGCCACTCTAACCCACTAACATTCCCACTCGGCCGCTTAAACCGTAACAATGTTTCTACAACATTGTTTTCTCTTTTAAACGCGTCATACCAGGAATGAGACGTGCGACCAGAAATAGCAAGTAGTGCTTTTGTTAAGACACCATCAGTCTAAGAAAACACTTTCAAGGCAGACAACTCCCTAAACCATTCAAGACATCACCTGAGGCACACGCTGTCCCTTTATGCCTGCTGATATATCATGATTATAATCCGAAATATAACCGCCCGGGCTGATATGGTGAATATGCAATGGTTTTCCTTAGCAACTCATGACATTACATCTTAATAAGATTGCTTTCCTAATGCGTTCCGCTGAGCTGCATAGATCTATAACTCTTGGAGTACGCATTAAAGTAGCAACATCTCATCGAGAATTCATGCCACAGCCCTAAGTCCAAGGGAATCGTTATATGAAACATCGATGTTTCAGGGATCACACAGTGACAAGGAAGGGAATCAGTTGTCACTCCACTAGGTCGACTTAAGCACACACAGTATGAAATGTGTGTCATGGTATAACTCCCACTGAGGTGAGCCTGTCACTATTTATACCATGCGAATTACAAGTCCAGTTCCTCCTCAGAACTGACTCGAGTTACTCGGTTAACGTACTAAACGTAACCTCGATACTCAAAATTCGGCTTCAGGCTTTAATATAAGGTTGTGTTATATCCGATTCACTCAGAATCTCATCTTAGACTTACTAAGGCGACTATTTCTCCACATCACTCGTTCCATCCAAGGTACGATGATAATCAATATTGCACACCTAGTGCCAATATGATCAAGTCTTATCCTACCCGCAACTTAAGCGTTAGGATTGATTATCCGTGTGACAAGATAATTAAAAAGCCTAGTGACATTTAGATATGCCTAATCAAACAACCAGAGTAATATAATGACCACTTTATATAAAAGAAACATCAATCTTTTACAATAATAAAATGCTCATTACATACAGGTCCAAACAAAAAACAGGATATTCCAACTAACTAAACTCTACGGAGACCAAGACTCATCATATGAGTTTTGAACACATCTCTTGGAGTAGGTTTAGTTAATGGATCCGCTATCATCTTAACAGTAGATAAGTATTTTACAATAACTTCTTTCGACTTTATGGCGTCTCTTACAAAATGATAACGCCTTTTAATATGCTTGGCCTTCCTATGGAATTTAGGATCCTTAGCATATTGGATAGCAGCAGTATTGTCGCACCAAATTTCTACCGGATCATTAATTCGTGGAGTAAGATCAAGATCCTGGAGAAAACTCCTTAGCCAAACCGCTTCCTGAGTGGCGAGGCAACAAGCGACATACTCTACTTCCATAGTCGATAGAGTTGTGCAATCTTGCTTCTTGCTGCACCAAGATATGGCTCCCCCACCCAGGGTGAAGACATATCCAGAGGTGGACTTAGACTCATCCAAGTCTCCACCCCAGTCAGCATCAGTGTAACCCCCAACTTTAGGTCTCCTCCTTGGTAGCAAAGTACCAAGTCAGTAGTTCCTCGAAGATAACGCATTATCCTCTTGACGGCTTGCCAATGAGCGTTCCCAGGGTTACTTTGGTAACGACTTACCAAACCAACCGCGAAGCAAATGTCAGGCCGCGTACATAACATGGCATACATTAGGCTTCCGACTGCACTAGCATATGGGACACAGCTCATTTTCTGTTTTTCATCATCTGTTGTTGGACATTGTTCTAGACTCAAGGTCAAGCCCTTGTCGATCGGAGTGTCAACGGGTTTGGAATAATGCATCCGAAACCGTTCCAAGACTTTCTCAATATATGCCTTCTGGCATAAACCGAGAAGTTTCCTAGAACGATCTCTGATTATTTCCACCCCTAGGACATACCTAGCTTCACCCATGTCCTTCATCTCAAAGACAGAGGACAGCCACCGCTGGGTGGCAATGATCATCTCCAAGTCACTCCCAGCTAGTAGAACGTCATCGACATACAAAGTAAGAAACATAATTCCTACTTTTGTCTTCTTGACATATACGCAGTGGTCTTCTGAGACCATGGTTAAGCCAAACGCAGTAATGGCTTCATGGAATCTGAAGTACCATGCTCTTGAAGACTGTTTGAAGCCATATATGGATTTTTTAAGACGACAAACTTTGTTTTCTTGCCCTTTTGATACGAAACCAAATGGTTATACCATATATATCTCTTCCTCAAGGGTCCCATTTAGGAAAGCAATCTTCACATCCAGATGGGCAACTAGTGCTAGAAGTAGGCGAATAGAGGCTAATCTCACCACAGGAGAAAAGGCTTCCTCATAGTCTACTCCCTCAACTTGGGTGTAGCCTTTCGCCACCAAACGGGCTTTGAACTTATCAATTGACCCATCCGCCCGACGTTTTACCTTGAAAATCCACTTGTTTCCAATGGCTTTACGTCCAGGAGGAAGGTTGACTAGATCCCAAACTTCATTCCTAGCCATTGAGTCCAACTCATCCCTCATGGCATCCATCCATTCTTTCTTATTTGGGGAGTCAACAGCCTCTACATAAGAGGTGGGCTCTTCTATTTCCAAAGGCATGCAGAAGAAGATGTTCTCTTCGATTTGGAAAAATCGGCGAGGAACTCTTCCGCGTTCACTCCTTCGGGTTATGCTAGGACCTGGTTGCATTGTCTGTTCAGGTTCCGACTCTTCTCTTCCCCTTTTCCTTCGAGGTACCAAACCTTGAGTAGGAGAAGTCCCTCGAGGCACAGAATCTCGAATAGGAGAGGTGCCACTCCCACTAACCCCTTGGGGTGTGGGCTGGTGAGTACGAGGACTATCCTCATTTCCGTTAACGGAAGATTGAGGGTCTTCCTCGTTCTCGGGTTGGGTATCCTGAGCAGACAAGCCCCCTTCAGTAGGAATAATGGGTATACTCCTACTATCTCCAGCATCAGGGAAAAATTCCCTATCCTCGGTGATACGGTTAGTATACATATCCTCCCCTTCACCAAGAGATAGGTTTGGTTGTAACTCATACAACTGTAAGTCCTGTTTGACTTTACCAATAGTTGGGAACTCATCCTCAAGAAAGTCGATATTTCGGGAATCAATT
Organism: Carnegiea gigantea; assembly: GCA_029747015.1. Taxonomy (NCBI): domain Eukaryota; kingdom Viridiplantae; phylum Streptophyta; class Magnoliopsida; order Caryophyllales; family Cactaceae; genus Carnegiea; species Carnegiea gigantea. Next base: position 117,690 of record JAKOGI010000563.1, on the reverse strand, counting down.
TCCTTCATGCCGCCACCAGGATGTTCTTCGTACATCACATAACCTTTTGAATGTTCAGGGTATCTAATAAAGACCATCTTGGTGGCTCTTGGACCAAGTTTGCCATATCTATGAGTCGGGTTATGCACATAGCCTGCCGACCCCCATGGTCATAGATGGTCCAAAAGAGGTTTCCTATCGTTCCATAACTCATATGGAGTAGTCGAAACGCTCTTATTGGGTACTCGGTTTAAAATGTAAGTTGCTGAAAGCAATGCATCACCCCAAAAGCTAATTGGGAGATTAGCTTGAGCCATCATGGACCTGACCATGTCAAGTAATGTACGAGTCCTACGCTCAGCAACACCATTTTATTGTGGAGTGTAAGGAATCGCAAGATGTCTAACTATACCCTTTTCCTCACAGAAACCCTTGAACATATCAGAGAGGTATTCGCGACCACGATCGGTCCGAAGAGTCTTAACTCTTCGATCCAACTTGGTTTCCACCTCTGCTACGAAGCGTTTGAACACATCTAAAGCTTCATGACGATGTGATAACAGATAAACATATCCGTATCTTGAGTAATCGTCAATTAAAGTGAGGAAGTAAATGACACCATTATGTGCCTTTACATTCATAGGTCCGCTAATGTCGGAGTGAATGAGGTCTAAGGTACCAAGCGCCCTAGAAGCCTTACCAAAAGGTTTCTTGGTTGCTTTGCCAGCTAAACAAGGTTCACATTTAGGCAGCCTAACTTTAGTAAGTGATCCTAATAGACTTTCTTTAGCTAGTCTAGTCATTCTTTCTTGGCCAATATGGCCAAGTCTAGCATGCCAAACAACAGAATCATGGTCTGAATCAACAGATGGCACAAAAATAGAAGACGTATTATTGCTATAATACTCATTATCCAAGTCCAAAACAAGGAAATCATCTACTAAAGATGCGTGGCCAAACAAATTGCCACTGTAAAAAATGTCTAAACCGTCAATACAAGAAACAAACTGGAAACCTAATTTCATTAATGAGACATAAGACACTAAGGAACATCGGACTCCAGGTGCATAGAGAGTGTCATGAAGAAGCAACGAATTCCCTCCACGCAACTTAAGCCGATACGTTCCAACTCCTAGAACATCCTCTGCAGTGCCATTTCCAAGAGTCACAGTTTGCAACCCCACCGGACAAGGGTGAAAGTCTACAAACCCAACTCGATCCCGAACTACGTGCTTGCTTGCTCCCGAATCTACAATCCAATTAGGAAAGGATTTAGCAACGAATGCATGGGAACATACAAGTAGTTCAATGGTAGGAAATAAAAAGGTACCTGAGCAGGCTCGGGACACTCCCGAGCAAAATGGCCCTTCTTCCTGCAGTTATAGCACGTCACTCATGCCATTTTATCCGTCACCTTACCCTTGGCCTTTGATTGCTTCTTAGCAATACCGCCTCTAGGGCCAAGTTTCTTGGAGGGATGAAGATTCTTCTTCTTCCCTCGTCTAAACTTGTTACCCTTAGGCCTATCCACCCTAGCCACTAAAGCTACAGGGGGAGGAGCGCAGGCCTTCAAGCGCTCATCTTCCAGCTCAAGGTGTTTGGTGATGTCGGCGAAAGTTTTGATGCTCTCGTTGTGAGTCATCATGGTGATGAACAGTTTCCATTTTTCGTCCCCAGCGGGAAGTGCACGAAGCACATTCGTCCGCTGTTCGCCTTTGGAAATGTCCACACCAGCAGCTTTCAGGTCGCGTAGCATGGCCTGCAAAGTTCGCACGTGCTCGGTTATACTTCGGTTCGAGTCTATCGTGTATGTCATCCACTTAAGATGCACCGCACGAAGTCTCGTTTCCGAAGTTTGACCGTACCTGAAGCGGATATTATCCCACATTTCCTTAGCAGTGGGATAAATTTCAAACTCACCTATAAGGTCATTATGCATGCAGAAAAGCATAGTATAACGTGCCTTACGGTCCTTTTTGCACCAATCTTGGTACGCAACCAAGCTGGCTTTATACTCATCAGTATGAGTAATATCCTTGTCGTCCTTGTCTCTAGTCAAGGGTGCGGACATTGTGGTTGTGAGGTGCTCTAACACCTCACATTCTTCCAGAAGAAACTGAATCTTCCGGCGCCACATGTCATAGTTGGACCCATCCAACTTCTCATTGGTGGTCAACTCACCAATCATAGAGGTCTTAGAAGCCATATCTACAATTTAAGAAAAATGGACATTAGACATATCTTGTACATAATCAAAAAATATCTCAAGACTATAACTCATATTATATGTTCGAAAATTTCGCTAAGCTCATAATCATCACATATTCCATGAATCAAGATTTGAGATATTTTGATTAATAATCCATAATAAACACATTTTCATGGATACAATGTTTAATCACATTCACATTTCATACTTTATCATCACATAGACGTTTTAGAATTTATGCAAAGTATATTTGCACAAACACAACATAAAACACATTTATTTATGTTTAAATGAGAAAGAACTAATCTTTCATATATTAGTCGAACACATAGCGATATATATATATATATATATATATATATATATATATATATATATATATATATATATATATATATATATATATATATATATATATATCTATATATATATCTATATATGCATGTATATGAGTGTGTATATATATATATATATATATATATATATATATATATATATATATATATATATACGTATCAGTTTTCATGCCATAAGTTCACATGAATTTATCTTTACAAGTTTACATACATGAAACCCATTCACGTGTTAAAACATTTTACCAGGCATGTATAAAACGATATAATCAGATAACCATACAGCTTTTGCCCAAATAAAATAAACACATTATTATATTTTTCCGAGGCTAAGCATGAGTTTAAACTACACAAGTTTATAATAATGAGACCCCTATATATATATATATATATATATTTTAATAAAGGGGAGTTTTTAAGGAGGATGGAGTCATCAGGCCTAGGCATTCTCGAGGCTTCTCCTTCTTCGTCCTGTTCGCATGCTCTTCCCCTTACTTCCTCTCTCTCTCTAAACTCCTCACCTACCGATGCTCCGGCCGGCCGCCATGGACAGAACCAGGCGAGGGCACGGCTGCCATGGGAACCGAGCACCCAACCCGCGTCCCTTTTTCTGCCCGTCGACCCTTGATTTTTGGTTCATGCCGGAAAAAGGCCTGGGAAGGCCCGGCCGCCATGGATTCCGAGCACCAAGCCCGGTGTCCACCGGCCTACTGGTCTTCCCGGTCTTTTTCCGGTACCACAACCCCCAAAAAAAAAAGCCAAATGAGAAAAACCCGCCGCCAAACCCCTCTGAAAAAAAACTCCTCGATCTCTCTCTCTGGTTGCCCTACGTTCAAACCACCGGCACCATCACATAGATCGGCCGGCCGCGGTCCCGTCAGTACGCGGTACGCACGTAACGCGCCACTCAGGCGGTGGCGCGTGCAACACACGCGCCGCCATGTCTGGGCGGTCGGGGGTTTTATGCGGTTCAGCCGGTAGATCGAGGGTCGTGGAGGGTAAATTGAAGAGGAAAGAGAGAAAACGGATCTCTCTCGGCGGCGCGTGCAACCCACGCGCCACCCCTTTGGGTCGGCTATGGCGGCGGTTGATGGTACGTTTAAAACCATCCTTCCCCCCCCCCTTTTTTATTATCATTCGGTCAAAGGTCAAATGGGCGAGGGTCTGAAATTCGAAAAACCACTGGACTTTGCATGCATAGTTTTAACAAATAAATTATACATGGTTTTTCTTAAACTATCGAGAGCAAAAACATCAATTGGCTCTGATACCACTATTAGTAGGCTTAAGGATTTAGGACGTACCTAAATAGGCAGAAGCGAACTGATCTCTTTGATGTCTTTTACTCCACGAATTGTATCCCGGTGGCTACTAGAGTCCCGGTAGAATGACCACGTCTCAAACCTGACCAAGTGACACACAATCACTCACACGTTTAGATAGAGAGGGAGAGTAATGAGAGTGTTAAAAACACTATAATTTTGTATGCAATTGTTATGTACCTGACAAACAGATTGGGGGGATATTTATATGGCACTTAGCCATAACCACTTACTAAAAATGGCCCCCTAAAATCCCTCAAGGATCCCTACATTTTAGCTTAGTGGTCGTTGGCCACTCTAACCCACTAACACAGTGCATTGTTTCAATTTATGCTACTTTACACATTCTACACCCCACATTCGACTCTTAGACTAGCTATGAGTCAAGGCATTTGACACTTCAAAAGGTTGAAAATTGACATCAATTTTTTTAGCATAAAAATGGCATATTAAGCTGTATCATGTTGTCACTGCAACACTATGGCATTGCATTGTGATCTGACAAAAATCTAAGCCAAAACTAGGCACAAACAAAAACAAGGCTGAAACAGTTGTGTTCTTCTAAAAGCCTTATAATTCCTTACTGCTCTCAAAGCCAAAAGACAAAGACAAAAGAAGGCAATATGGTATACAACAATTGCGGAACCTGCAACAAAGTCTATGTGCACTGCCGAATGTCAGTAGGCGTTGTATCACTCTGTGACAGTCCCATCAAAAATCTCTGTCTCATCATCGTCACAAACGTCATTCTCTAGGACCTTTGCTCGTTGTGGAAGAAGAAATACCCATCGTATGGAAGCTCAATTTCCTTGCAGCACCTGAAGGCTTTCCCTTAGCACCTTCAATACAGATTTCAGGAGGAGGACACACCATGATTCAAAGTGAAAGATGGAATCAACATGCATCATACATCATACATCTTTGGTCCGTGCATTTTTAACCGAATCCCATAACACTGACAGTCAGCCACTTAAGCGGGAGATAAATTTTTTCTTGCCATTATCTTTTAATGTCTAAAACTAAATGCAATGGACTCTCTTTGATCAAAGATTTCTGAGTTACTAGGTCACATAATTCCCTTGAATTAGGCCTTTGCCATGAAAGCACTACTCCTATTCTTAGACAATTAAGACAGCTTACTACAGACTAAGCTTTCAAATCGATCAATTTATGTGTTTTGCATATTAATTTTGTTGCAATATTAATAAATGAAAAAATAAAATGAGCAACATATCTGTAGTGTACGTTTAATTATGTATCAAACTAACCAGTTTTACACCCTCGACAAAAAAGGTGTCGAAGAGGAGAGTAAACCTTCTAACATGTAAACACATATCTGAACCTAATTTCATAGCTTTCATAGTAGTTAATCTGACATTGCATATTCTTCGAGGCTAATTTAATTCAAATGCTGAAGTTCAGTCGGTATTGTATTTCAGCGTTAAACCTTGATTTTAGTTTTTTTTAGACAAGCTGTCATTCTTGTCAGCGATGAACAGTTGAATGCAGGATATATTGCAGATGTAACAAGACTGAACATCTCCATCATCTTCAAGGATTTTGCCATTGAAGATCAATTTTTGGAGAGAAATGAGTACATTTTGGTTTTTCCGAATCGTTCTCTTGATCTCCGTAACTGTGTCAAAGTAGCCTATTTTTGTAGTGAATGAACTCCCCTTTTGCGTCTCAAATGTCACATCAATGGTGACTGTCCCAATGTTGCCTCCTTGAAAAACTGAGTAAGGAGAGGATGTTTATTCTTACAGCCCTCCTCCGTGCCGGTTTTGTTTTATTATCTTTAATATATATACAAGCTTAGGAGCCATGACTTCTAAAATACAACCAAGTTGGAAGGAAAGAAAATAAAATAGAATAACACAAGTTTCCTACTTTACACAATATTACATATTTACAATATACACAAAAGCATACAATGATATTCCTTCCTAACACTCCCCCTCAAGTTGGAGCGTGAAGATCCGAAATGCCCAACTTGCCCTTGAGATATTGGAGCTGACGCTAACCCAATGCCTTGATGAATATATCTGCTGCCTGCTCAGTTGTTGGAGTATAACGAGGTGCAATTACGCCCGTCACAATCTGTTCACGAACAAAGTAGCAATCAATTTCAATGTGTTTTGTACGTTCATGAAAAACTGGATTAGCGAAAATGTGGAGAGCGGCTTGATTATCACAATATAAGTGAGCAGTAGGAACTGAGATCTTAAGAGATATTAACAAATTATGTGTCCATACTACTTCACTTATAGCATTCGCCATGGCTCTATATTCGACTTCGGCAGACGATCGAGATATTGTTGCCTATTTCTTAGTTTTCCAGGAAATAGGCGCTTTGCCAAGGTTAACCAAATACCCAATAACCGATCTCCTACTCATAGGACATCCTCCCCAGTTGGAGTCATAGTAAACATGCAGTTGCAAGTCATTGTTTGCTTCCCTGCCTGGGAAGACTTAAGGTACCGCAAGACACACATGACAACATCCCAATGGCCTTGACATGGGTCCCGTATAAACTAACTAAGTACATGAACGGAACAGGTGATATCAGGTCTGGTAATAGTAAAATATATAAGTCATCCAATCAAAGGTCGATACTGAGACGGATCAGAAATAGGGTCTCCTGAATCACTAGACAACCTGTGACGTTGCTCCATAGGAAATGCAGTAGGCTTGGCTCTTAGCATCCCACACTCAGTAAGTATGTCAAGAGCATACTTCCTTTGACAAAGAAATAATCCCTCTGAAGATCTTGCCACCTCTATTCCGAAAAAAATACTTAAGCGGGCCCAAATCCATGAGTTTGAAGCATTCATGCAAGTAGTCTTTGAATTAACGACAATGTGCCGGATTGTTTCGTGTTAAGATTAAATCATCAACATATATGAGAAGTGCTATGAACACCCCTCCTTTGTTATAAATAAACAAAGAATGGTCAAGAGGGGATTGCTCAAATCCGTATTTATGCAAAGACGATGCTAGTTTGAAAAACCACTGTCGAGGTGCTTGTCGCAAACCGTAGAGTGATTTTTTGAGTTTACACACCAGATTGCGCTTAGGAGGGCGAAAACCTAGAGGTGAATAAATCTCTTCAGACAAGTCCCCATGTAAGAAAGCATTGTGCACATCCAGCTGATGTAACCCCCATCCCTTAGACACTACAATGGTTAACAAACATCGAACGAAAGTCATCTTGGCCACAGGAGCAAAGGTTTCGTTATAGTCCTCACTTTCAATTTGGGTATTTCCCAAAATAACTAATCTGGCCTTGTATCGTTCAATGGTCCTGTCTGTATTATACTTGATCTTATAGACCCGCTTGCACCCAAGGGCCGTTTTACCTTTTGGTAAAAGCCCATAGTCCCATGTTTGGTTTTCTTCCAAAGCAGCAATCTCATGTTGCATAGCCTTTCTCCAATGTGGGTCATGAATAGCTTGTGAGAGATGTTTTGGCTCATCATGGGATGTAATCACAGCTAAAAAGGCACGATGAGGAGATGAAAAATGATCGTAAGCAACAACATGAGATAGAGAGTGAGGAGTACCTGAAGAAGCCTTGGGGAGTGACAGAGGTGGGTTACTAGAAGATATTGCATGACAAATATAATCTTTAAGCTTTTCGGGTGGTCTTCTTGCTCGTTGTGGTTGCTGAGCTGCAGAAGCTAACCTTTCATGGGTATTAATGGATCTTTTATCAGGAGGAATTTGAGTAATTCCAACTGGGTCCGAAGGCTCCCCCTGAACCAGGCCATTGTCGCTTGATTGGGGCGTTCGTGGCTGGACATCATTTCTTGGGCCGCCTTGTTCCTCCTCATCCGACCCATTAGTGCACTGCTCTTCTATATCCCTTGTTCTGTCAAGGCCTAGATATGGCTTCCTCAAAGCGGCCCTGTCTTCTGCAGGGCCCAAAACACCCTCCTCGGCCAGGCTTGTCTCATCGATAGCTTCCTCATCACCACACAGCTCTGAGTTGTCGAGCCCAAACCTCTGATCAAAATATTTTGGGATATTGTATTTTGACCTCCCTAGCTCTTCAGCATATGGAAAAATTGTTTCATAAAATTTCACATCTCAGGACACAAAGCATTGTTTCTTTTCCAAGTCATACATCTTCCATCCCTTTTGACCATTTGGATAACCTAAGAAAATACAACGTGTTGCTCTAGCATCAAACTTGTCACGAGCAATGATTGTGGGCATAACACAAGCAACTAAAAACTTTTGTATGACTATAATCAGGTGGTACTCTGAACAGTACTTCATATGGTGTCCTAGATTTGAGGAGTTTGGTAGGCATTCTATTTATCAAATGAGTGGCAGCAAGAACGCAATCATCCCAAAACTGAATAAGCAAATAAGCCTAAAATCGTAAAGCCCGTGCCACATTTAGGAGGCGTCTATTTTTGCGTTCAACTATTTCATTCTATTGCAGGGTATCTGCACATGAGGTTTCATGAATAATGCCATTATCAAGGAAAAATTTCTGTAACGGTCCATTTGTAAATTCTTTGCCACTATCACTACGGACCCTTTGAACACATAATCCAAATTGTGTTTTGATCATTGAGCAAAAATGCACAAATTTTCATATGTTTTAGTTTTGTCACGCAACAAAAACACCCAAACAACACGACTATAGTCATCCACAATGTAAAAAAATAATAATAACACCCACTCAAAGACGGGGTTTTATATCTGCCCCATAGATCACAATGAATTAATGCAAATGGTTTACTTGTTCTTGAATCACTAACAGGAAATAGAGATCTTGTTTGTTTTGCCCCATGGCAGACATCACAACACTCATAAAATTTCTTATTCAACTTAAAACCAAAATTAGTAAACAGCGAGGATAAACTACCAAACGAGGGATGACCAAAACGTTAATGCCATAAAGTAGACTCCTCATTGTGAACAGCAGCAAAAACTGAACCACTCGTCTTTGTCCTTAGGCAATAAATCCATTCCTCATATCACCCACTCCAATCGGCTTCTCCAAAGTGAGCCCCTGTACCAGACAAAAATCGGTACCATAGGTTACAAGACAATTCAAATCTCTAGTCAATTGTCGTATGGAAATTAGATTACATGTGAAGGAAGGAACATTTAACAGATTCCTAAGGACCAAATCAGTCCCAAATTTCACTATCCTAGCCTTTTTAACCACAACAACCCTCCCTTTAGGAGTGGCTATTTCAAGCGGCTCAGGCAACTCATAAGGATTGAGAATAATATTAAAGTGCGAGGTCATATGATGTGAGGCGCCAGAGTCGAGAACCCATTGTAAAGAAGCAACATTAAATGTCTTACCATTCATTCTTTCTTGCATTTCTCTTTCTTTAAATAAAGCATACAGCTTGTCTACCTAAGTGGGTGTTAACCCACTAAACTTGTCTTCCTCTTTTCCAAAAGACTCAGTATCACATCTTCGTCCTCCAAAATTTTCTCCCAAAAATTGATTTTGATGTCCATCACTTGCTTCTTACCCTCCATAGGCGTAATTGGCAATTCCACTTCCTCCTCTTTAGCCATTCGTGACATGTCGTCCTTCCCCTGTACCTGCATCTCGTGCTCCATCTCCGCCACCGGCGTTCCAACCTCGCTGACCACCGTGGTTCTGGGCTTGAATGATTCTGTTGCCACTCCTATTTTGCCAATTTGGTGCTATGAGCTCGAAACATTGACTTCGATCATGCCCCAATTTTTGGCAATGGGTACACTTGGGTCGAGATCCCGATTTGGGTTTGATATTGGCCACAGCCTTGAACGCCACTCCATCTGCTGCTGGCTTCGACTCCATGCCACAAACAAGACTCTACTATCTTTCTTCCCTTAGCATTATTGCATATGCTTTGTTGAGAATGGGCAAGGGCTCTATTGAAAGGATGTTAGATCTCACCATACTGAACTGTTCCGAACCAAGACCCATGAGAAATTGATGCAGCTTTTCTTGTTCGAATATCTTGCTCACATCTTTCGCCACACCACACTTGCATTTGCATTTGCAACTGGGTAGTGTCTGGTATGTCCACAGTTCATCCCAAAGTGTTTTAAGCTTGGTAAAATAGTCTGTGATAGACAAGGTGCCTTGGTTGATGATGGTAATTTCCCATTTCAGTTAATGTATTCTGATTGAGTTGCCTTGAGAGTACCTTTCTTCCAAATCTAGCCAAATAGCTCTAGCCGTATCAGCATAGGCTACGGATCCATATAAATTTTTATCGATGATATTGTATAGCCATGCTATGACCATCGAATTGCATTTTGCCCAGGCAAGAACTTTGGGGCATCATCGCTTGGTTTTGCTACATCTCCATTCACAAAGCCCAATTTGTTCTTTAACTAAGGGCATTAATCACAAGCGGAGACCAATTTCCATAGTTGTCACCATTTAGACTGACAGGGCTAATTATATTCCCTGGGTGATATGAACTACAAAGATAGTAAGGGCGATTGAGGGTCATTCATATTGATGATTACTTGTTTGTTGTTGTTCTTCTTGTCTCCCATGTCTGTTGCGGATTATTCTACTGTAAACAGTACAATAGGTACTATACTTTTGGCTCTGATGCCGTGAAAAATTAAGTAAGGAGAGAATGTTTATTTCTGCAGCCCTCCTCCTTGCCGGTTCTGTTTATTATCTTCAATATATATACAGGCTTAGGAGCCATGACTTTTAAAAATACAACCAAGTTAGAAGGAAAGAAAATAAAACAGAATAATACAAGTTTCTTACTTTACACACTATCACATATTTACAATATACACAGAAGCATACAATGATATTCCTTCCTAATACTCCTTTTTCTTCATCCTCAATTCAATAGTGAAGAGAAGAAGATTACAGAGTCTTCAGTCTGAACAACTATCCTGGGTGTGGAAAGGCCGAGTATTTATCATCTAAACCATTAGTATGTATGAAAATGAGTTGTTTCCCATGGTTACATCCTAAGGATTTCGGCAAGATTTAAACCTGAAACTAATGTCCTTGGAGATGGATGATCGATAATAAATACCGTAATATGATTTTTCTCTATTATAATCAGACAAGATTTAATGTTTATAAGGTTGAATTAAAGAATAAATAAGAAATAATCAGAAAAGATTTTATATTTATAGGATTACAGAAAATAACACAACCCTAACTACCTACATAACAATTAGCACTACCCACTAGCTATAACCACTGCAACCATCTATCATCATTGGCACCATCATGAATTTGTTTGCAAGGGGACTCTAAGTTTATGAGAAAAAATTGTGATAATAAGGATAAATCTGCGAATAGTACCAGTTATCACGGGCCTGCTGAAAAAAAAATTGTTAGGAATTAGAGTAAACTAATTGCGGAAGCGTTAGGATGAACAATGATAATCAAAAATAAAACAACGATAATGAGAACAATAAAGAACACCAAGATTTACGTGGAAACCCAAAACAGGAGAAAACCACGGACGGTGATGAGCGAAGAATCCATTATAAGATGGGAGAGTACAAAACTGATCTCAGAGCGATGTGCTCTAGGAAGAGATTAGAAAGCGATTACAAATCACTCAGAACGCTCTCTCACAAAACAGGAATAGCAGAACTTAAACTCTTATGGATGCTTATGTTTTTGTGTTATTGGGATGATCTTTAGAGCCTAGGCTAGACTTTTTATATAGGGTTTAGAGGTATAAGGATGCAAAAAATCCTAGGAGTAACCCTAGCCGCCAGTACAACAAAACCCTAGCTACCACAGTCCATAGCCTAAACTCCTTGAAGCCCGTGCTAGATTTGTGGAGCTGATTTTGGGCCATTAAACCCAACAGTCTCCACCTTAGACCAAAATCACCAACACCCATAGAGAACACCGTCAAAGGACCTCGAAGGATAATCAAAGGCACTGAATGCCAACTAAGTCCAGGAAATGCTAGAACTTAGCAATAGGAAGAGACTTGGTTAGTATATCTGCAGGATTCTCCGAGGTATGAACTTTCTTCACGGTAATGTCTCCTGCAACAATACTATCTCTGATGAAGTGGTACTTGATACTGATATGCTTGGTCTTTGAATGGTAGGCATCGTTTTCTGTGAGATGAATAGCACTCTGGCTATCCGAAAATATAGTAGTGACACCTTATGAAACTCCAAGCTCAGTAATAAGGCCTCTCAACCATGTAACTTCTTTGACACCCTCGGTTGCAGCGATATATTCAGCTTCAGTAGTACATAAAGCTGCAATAGACTGTAATAATGCCTTCCACAATATTGCACCCGTACACAAGGTGAAAATATGGCCAGAAATGGAACGCCTACGATCAAGATCTCCATCGTAATCAGAATCAACGAAACCTGCAACATCATAGGTTACAGTCTTGGATTTGTCAAACACTAAACATCTGTCAAGAGAACCCTTCACGTAGCAAAGGATCCATTTTACAGCCTCCCAATAAGCCTTACCAGGATTGTGCATATAGCGGCTCACCATGCTAACCGTATAGGCTAAGTTAGGTCTAGTGCAGACCATAGCGTGCATGAGACTTCCAACTGCACTAGAATAGGGCATGTAAGACATTCTCTCCATCTCCTCTTCGGACTTAGGAAAGGATTCGGCTGAAAGCTTGAAATACGCGGCCAGAGGATTGGATACCAATTTACAGTTATCCATATTGAACCTATCAAGGACTTTCTCAAGGTACTTCCTTTGAGATAGGTATAGTTTGCCGACCTTTCGATCCCTGTGAATCTCCATGCCAAGTATCTTCTTAGCTGCGCCTAGATCCTTCATCTCGAACTCATCACTAAATTGAGATTTCAACTTGTCGATCAAGGACTTATCCTTGGAAGCAATGAGCATATCGTCAACATATAGCAACAAATAAAGGAACCACCAGATTGTTGAAAATATACACAATTGTCATAGTGACATTGTGTATAGTCTTGCCTTATCATGAATGCATCAAATTGTTTGTACCACTGTCTGGGAGCTTACTTAAGTCCATACAAGGACTTCTTTAGTTGACACATACTGTGTTCCTTACCAGGAATAATAAATCCTTCAGGTTGCCTCATATAAATCTCCTCCTCCAACTCACCATGAAGGAACGCGGTTTTAACATCAAGTTGCTCCAACCCCAAGTCAAATAGAGTAACAACAGCAAGCAGCACTCTAATGGAGGTATCACGTACTATAGGAGAAAAAACTTCATTAAAGTCAATACCTTCCTTCTGGTTGCAGCCTCGAACAACCAGCCGTGCTTTCTACCTTGCATCTTCAACGCCGAGAATGCCCTCCTTTCGCTTGTAGATCCACTTGGTCGTTAGAGCACGACGACCTTTTGGCAGATCACATAACTCCCAAGTGTCATTCTTGTACAGACTCTCCATTTTTTCTTGCATAGCCATAAGAAAGTTCGAAGAGTTGGGACAGGAAATGGCTTCAGAATACGAGGAAGGTTTAACACCTTTAGGTATCTCCTGTGCAACGACCAATGCATATGCAATCAGCCCATTCTCATCATCAGCTGAGTAACGTGCAGGCTTCCTGATAGTTCTTCGCGGTCTGTCACGAGCAAGAGAGTAAGTATCTGTGGCCTGTTGTTCTGGACTTGGAATGTTGGGATTGACTTCCTCATACTGTACCTCACTACTAGAATGAGGTAATGCGTCTCCACCTTGAGGGATATCTGCAGGAATCTCAAACTCCACCTTCTCACTAACATCTTCCTAATTACCTGTAAAAAAAGACTCTTTCTTCGATGAAAACATAACAGTTTCATTGAAGGTTATATCCCGACTTTGAATGACCTTCTTGGAGTTAGGACACCACAGCCGGTATCCCTTAGATTTATATGCATAACCTAGAAACATGCAGTTGACAGCCCGAGGGGCTAACTTCCCGTTGTTAACATGTGCATAGACAGAGCATCCAAATACTCGCAAAACAGAATAGTCAATAGGATTACCTGACCAGACTTCTTCTGGTATTTTGAAGTCAATAGAGGAGTGTGGAGAACGATTCACCAAATAACAGGCCGTTGAAATAGCCTTTGCCCAGAAATCACGACGATGCCACAGGTTGGCATTGGAGAGCATACAGCGAGCTCTTTCAAGTAGAGTCCAATTGATACGTTCTGCGACTCCATTTTGCTGAGGCTTTCTGACTAGGGTCTTATGTCTAGCGATACTCTGAGTGGTACAGAACTCGTTGAAATCAGATTCATAAAACTCGAGATCATTGTCAGTCCTGAGTTTCTTTATCTTTCTCCCAATCTGGTTCTCTACGAGGGCTTTGAATTTCTTGAATATGGGAAAAGCCTCGTTTTTCTGCCTCAAAAAATAAACCCAGATTCTTCGAGAAAAATCATCTACAAAGGTCAGCATATAACATTTTCCTCCAATAGAGGGAACTCTAGACGGACCCCACTAGTCAGAATGTATATAATCAAGGGTACCTTTAGTACGGTGAGTAGCAGTAGAAAAATTGACTCTCTTTTGTTTTCCAAAAACACAATGATCGCAGAAATCGAGTTTTCACATACCTTCGCTGCTAAGTAGACCTCGCTTGCTTAGAATTGCCATTCCCTTCTCACTCATGTGGCCCAAGCGAGCATGCCACAATTGAGTAGAATCTGCTTCGAATGATGGGGTGGTGACTGTAGCAGAACCAGTCACTGTGGAAACTCAGAGTATGTAGAGACTCCTACGTCTTACTCCTTTCATAAGAACCAGCGCACCCTTAGAAATTTTCAGGACTCCACTTCAGTGGAATACTTGCACCCGTTAGATTCGAGGGTGCTAAGTGAAATAAGGTTATGCTTCAAGTCAGGAATGTGACGGACATTGGAAAGAGTCCTCAGTACACCGTCGTAGGTCTTGATCTGAACAGTGCCAATGCCTGTGACACTACATTGAGCATTATTGCCCATGAGAACGACACCTGAATCCAACGACTCATATGTTGAAAACCAGTCCCTGTGGGGACACATATGATAGTTGCAACCGAAATCCATAACCCACTCAGTAGCACCTCTGCTGTCAGTTGTGGTGACTAGTAAGACATCACCATCTGACCAAGAGTCAACAACTGCAGCTTCAGCAGATTGACTGTTTTTCTCTTCCCGTTCCTTCTTGTTCTTCATTTTGTAGCATTCCGCGACCAGATGCCCTGACTTTCTGCAGTACTTACAGAATTTGTCGGATTTACGGCCTCTCGACTTCGATCTGGAGTTTCTCCTGTTTGTACACTCCTTTTCAGAGGATCTTCCTCTTACAAACAAACCTTCTACTTTGTCATTAGAACGCACTTCAAGATCAAACTTTTCTTTGGATAGGAAGTTAAACTTAACATCCTCAAAAGATAAAGTGTCATTGTTGATGTACAATGAAATTTCCTTGAAGTGTCTATAGGAGGAGGGCAAAGAGACAACCAGCAATATAACCTTATCCTCATCCTCAATCTTTACATCTAAACTTTCAAGATCAACAATAATTGAATTAAAATCGTTTAGATGTTTTTGAACAGAAGTACTTTCTGCCATCTTGAAAGTGTACAACCTTTCCTTTAATCGGATCTTGTTGGCGAGACTCTTCGTCATGTAAAGTTCCTCCAGTCGAACCCAAAGACCCACTCCAGTTATTTTATCAAACACCTCTCGCAAAACATGTGGCGCCAAGCACAATTATATGGCCAAAAGTGCCTTTTCCTCCGGTTCTTCCCATTCGTAGTCCGTCAAAGAACCACGCTTTTTCTTTTTCTGTTCCGCCTATTGTTCTTCTGTTATCATATTGGGTTTCGTATGAGATCCTGAGAGAACCTTCCACAACCCATGCTGAATGAGAACCGCTCTCATCTGTACTTTCCAGAGATTGAAATTAATCTCTCCATCAAATTTCTGAATATCAACTTTCATGATTGCAGACATTCTAAACCTCTCTTTGATACCACTTGTTAGGAATCAGAGCAAACCAATTGCGGAAGCGTTAGGATGAACAATGACCCTATTTGGTAAACAGCTGCTAGTTGTTAACTGTTAGATGTTTGTATTAGCTGTTTGAATTAGCTGTTTATATTAGCTGTTTGAATTAGCTGTTTTTAGAAAAAGCGTTTGGTAAAAATTAGCTGTTTCTAAAAAATATGTTGGTAAAATTTCATTTATGTCCTTATTTATGAATTAGTTTTTAATGAGATCTATGTAATTTTTTCAAACTTATGGATAATTATGTCATTTCCACAAAAAGTTCTTCTCAAAAGGTTAATAGGAATAGCTTTTTCAAAAAGAGTTTTTTGGAGCCAAACAGCTATTACAAACAGCTCTTTACCAAACACCCTTTAGTTGTTTGACTTGGTTAAAATAGCCAAAATCCTCCCAAACAGCTATTTTTTCCCAAAAAGTTGTTGTTATCAAACACCCCCAATGATAATCAAAAGTAAAACAACGATAACAAAAACATTAAAGAACACCAAAATTTACGTGAAAACCCAAAACGGGAGAAAACCACGGACGGCGATGAGCGAAGAATCCACTATGAGATGGGAGAGTACAAAACTGATCTCAGAGCGATGTGCTCTAGGAAGATATCAGAAAGCGATTACAAATCACTCAGAACGCTCTCTCACAAAACAGGAATAGCATAACTTAAACTCTTATGGATGCTCGTGTTTTTGTGTTATTGAGATGATCTTTAGAGCCTATGTTAGGCCCTTTATATAGGGTTTAGAGGTACAAGGATGCAAAAAATCCTAGGAGCAACCCTAGCCACCAGTTTAACAAAACCCTAGCCGCCACGGTCCGTAGCCCAAACTCCTTGAAGTCCGTGGTAGATCTGCAGAGCTGATTTTCGGCCATTAAACCCAACAAAAATATATGACCTTCTGAAAACCAGGAGAATATATGCAGGCTTTGCAAAGTACCTGCTGAAACCATCGACCTTCTGACAGTGTAGTGCAAGCTAAATATCAGGAAATCATCTCGGTCTAGGTGGTTGCATGTTCGTATCTAATTTTGCTTACCTCAAAGCATGTAGGACATTTTGAGCATTGGCTCAGAGGGGAAGAATTTGGGAAAGATACGGATTTTTATTTGATCAGAAAGCAAATAGACTAATCGTCTTCAGAACCAGAAATCATGGGTTGCCCTTGCACATCTCTGCCTGACAAACCCTTAGCAATTTGCGCACACCAGGACTAACTAAGAGTACAACAGTGGGGTACCTTTGCCTGAGTTGATTTTTGCAGCTGTTCCTGTTGATTGTTTTTTATAATATTCTCTAATTATGAAAAATGGGGTATTGGAGAAATTAGGTCGGGAGAGGGTACCTAGCCAGGTCCAGGGAAGAGGATAACAGCGTTATTGTCCACTTTTTCATGGCAGGTGCGCCCCCCCCCCCCAAATGGCTCATTTTCCTTTTTCCACCATCGAAAGGATTCTGTTGTTGGACTGTTGGAGTCTGTTTGGACATTTCCTTAAGCTACTTAAGCTGAATTCAGGATGAATAGAATAAATTCTGCGCTTGATTTCTTCAGGATGAATAGAATAAATTCTGCGCTGGATTTCTCCAGTCTGGGCAGCGTATGTCGCAATCATACTGCAACAAATGTCAGCTAGGCCCTACTGTGAATCGAACATGAAATTGAAAATCAAACATTTTTACCATTTCATTTTACTGTAATACTGTGCCATTATATTTTGGTATGTGAACAGCTATCCATTTCTCTATCATTCTATCATGTGCAAAGATCTAAGCGCAAACTAGGCACATAGCTAAAGAAACAGTTGCCTTCTAAAAGTATATATGGTCCTCATTGATCTATAATCAACAGAAAAACAAAAAAAAAAAAAAAAAACCCGTAAATAAAGCCTTTGACATGCGACAAGTGCAAGAGCAGTGAAAATGCAAGGATGCTGCTGTCGAGGTGCTTTATCCAGAAACGGCCGCCTAACTGAAAATTACCATCTCATCATCCTCAATATCGTTGCTCCACAGGACTGACTTGTTCTCATTTCATCAGCATCGCCTTGTGTATGAGGAAATATTCAAGTTGAAGCTCAAATTTCACCATCTCTTGTAGATTCTCTAGCTCATCTCTCGGCACCTTTTAATGTTTTCAGAAACAGAACTTCAAGATCCACATGCGTAAATGAAACTGTGCTGATTGACGGACTCAAGAGAAGAGTGCCAATTTTAGCAGCACACTGTCATCAGGATTAACGTCCATAATTAGCCACGTCTCACACCAGGTCAATACCCGAATCTTGAGTTTGCTGGAATCTGATGAGGCTGATGCTGAATGGGTCTGGAGTGGCTTAAGAAATACATAGACGCAGACCCATCTCTGAGCCCATAATTACGTAAACACTTGGCATCCAGCATCTCATGTCTTGCATTCAAATATGCCCCAACCTCTCTGAACGATACCCCCGCAACAAACATTAACACAAGAAAGCGATCAAGAACTGCTCAGTGTTAGATTACCACCTGGGTTAGCAAGTGCAGCTCCCAGATTGTCAACAACCTCTTAGCATTACATTAATGAGCAGTTTATCTGGAAACAGATGATGAGTGTCTCCCCAGTACTGACTCACATTAATAGCATTTTCACGAGAAAGCTATCAAGAACCACTTAATGTTACGTTACGCTGATTCTCAAGAATCACTTAGCAGTGCATTAACACGAGATTTACCAAGAACTGCTTAGTATGTCATATTGACGCTTAGATTATCAAGACTTGCACTGTGTCAGAAACATGTTCACAAGGAAACAATCAAGAAATGCTTAATATTAGACTACTACTCAGATCATCAAGATTTTTTACTGCTAGATTAACTTCCAGATTATCATCACCTGCTTAGCATTAGGTTACTGACCGGTTCCCCTAGAACCAGATTATGAGTAGCTGCTTTGTACTAGGCTAATACCCAGATTGTAAAAAACTGTTCAAAATATAAAATTAGAGACATTTTCATAAGTAAAGGTATCAGGAACCCCTCTATACTACATTAAGACCAGTAGTACCCAGAATAACAAGGAAGTCTTGAAACATAACACTACAGAACCACCAGACAGAGAAACTGACCAAGTTCATCTTAGAGTTTTAACTTCAGGCGGACAACAGAGTCACTGAGGTTCATGTCCTTAAGGATTGGGAAAGATGAATCGCGGAATTTGACTTGAATAAAAAGCAGGGCGGTACTGAACGATTCAACGCTGCCATTGTTATCAATAACCCTTCCTCGGTAGATCAGAACTTCATAATATCTGCCCAACTGTGCCAAAGGAGTTTATCTCCATGACTAATGTCTTCCCATCTTCAGTCTCCAATATGACAAACATTTCAGAAGAATGATTGATGCAATGAATGAAGGATTGATTGAGTGTTGAATTTGAAGTTGAATCCTCTTCTTGTTTCTTTATTTCTTGTTTAGTTTTTCTCTGTGGTTGGGCCGTTGGGGGATGTCAGAGGTTCTGTTTGTACTATACTTAAAATTGTTAATTGTTCGTGCGCTTTTTAGTATTTCTTGTTTGGCTAACCAAACATTTTTTTTTTTTGTGGGTGGAAAGGACTCCAGCCCTGCTCATATAATCTTTGTTATTATTGTGTTTTCTTTCCTTTTTTTGGCTTTGGTTCCATTCCATTAGAATTGAGTCAAATGGCAGATCTTAATTTTTATAATTTTAGTAAAGTTTTAAAATGGAGTGGAGCCTTACATTTATCACAGTAAATTATAGAGACCCAGATTACTCAGTTGTATATGTATCGCTATGATTTAAGTCAAGTTCTGAAATAAAGTCAAATTTCACATTTACTATAAGTTAATTATGGAGATTAAAATTACTCACTCATTAATGTGTCAGAATTTCATTTATTTCAAAACCAGTCTATAAATAATACAAACAAACCTTTTCATGCTATACCCCAAAGGAAGCTGAAAATAGCTAAGATGCATTGGACACTCAAAATCATGTGTAGGCAATTACAATTATAGTGAATATCTTGAGCATCAAATTGAAAATCAATCATCTAGAATACCAGAACTGCATATTAGACTGTATCATGTCATTGCAACATTGCAACATCGCATTCTGTTCTATGAAATATTTGATGATTTATTTACCAAGTGCAGAAATCTAAGCCAAAACTAGGCATAAGCAAATACAGAGTAAAAAATCACGGTGTCCTAAAAGCCTCATACTATGCTTATGCTCTCTGTGAACCCCATAACTGTAAGAACTTGTGATGTGCTGAAGCCATTAGGTGTTCCATGCAGAAGTGAGCTTCCCACTGACTAGCACAATCCCCATCACCCTGAAGAACACCATTATGTAGGAAAGACTTATTCTCATTTATCAAAGTCCGGTTGTTGACAAAGCAATACTCATTTGGTGGGAGCTCAAATCTCCTTGTCTTTTGCAGTTTCAGTAGCTTATTGCGTAGCACCTTTACATGTTTTCAGTACAGAGCTTGTCATAATCCGCGGAAAAGGATAAAATCATTTCAGATTGACAGAAAAAATAGCTAGAAAAAGAGTTTGTCAATTTTACCTGCACTTTATCAGCAGAGTTAACTTCCACTGGCTGCCAATGTTTACAGCATGTAAACGCCCAAATCTTCAGGTTCCTGGAAACTGCTAATGGGTCGAGTGGTGGCTTAATAAGGACCTCAAGCTCAGACCCATCTGTGAGTCCATAGTCATGCAAGCACTTGGCATCCTGCAGCTCATGTATTGACCTTGTGCACCCCGAGCCTATCAGGAGGATACTCTGCAAGAAACATTTTCACAACAAAGTGACCAAGAAGTGCTTAGCATTAGATTAATACCTGGATAACCAAGAAGTGCTTATACCACACTCAATTCTCATGTCAGTGTCAGTAATCTAAGCAATGCTCGTTCATGAAGCTTGAAGCAAAACCTACTTCATCTTTATCTTTGTACACATATGACTAACTAAATTCAACAGAGGTCAAGTTCTAGCAATAGCACATCGGTTATCAAAGAAGGCACCATAACCCAGCCCACAATGGAGACTTTTTTTTCCTTTTTTTCCCCTTTTTTTTTGGGGGGGGGGGGGGAGGGTGGAGGAAATGGGCCAACAACAAGTAAAACCCAGTTAGATTTAGAATCATAGACCAATTGAGCAACTAAACATCAAAAGATTCAGTTGAATTCCTATTTTCGGTCTGAAAGATGAATGAAAAGAACTATCCTGTTTTGCAAGTAAGGCTAGGCAATGTAATCACTATTGATACCCAGCTTAGACAACCACACATCCACAATTCCTTACTACAACCATCCAATATGCCAAGAATAGTTCTAATAACATGGGTATAAGTTTCAGTTATCATAAGAAACACAACAATTCTACCATTTTTTTTTTTATTTGGTGGTGCCCAGTGAAAAATATGCTGATATAAGCAAAACCCATGAAATATTTGAGCAAATTAAACCAAACTTATGATAACAGGACCATCAATCCTTTGAATGGTATAGTTTACTCCCCAGATAATCAAGAACCGTTCAAAACATAAATTCAGAAACATCTTCACAAGAAAGCTAGGAAGAACCGGTTACTATTACATTTAGACCCTGGTTCTCAAGATTTCCTGGGTAGCCCATAACACCTTATTTTCAAGAATTGCCTAGTTTAACATTTGTTCTTGCATTGAATTAATCACCAGGAGCTGCTCTATGTCAAATAAATGCTCAGATTACTCAGATTATCAAGAAGAAGCTTAAACATAAAACTAGATTAATACTCAGATAATTCAGAACTCCTGGTGTTAAGTTTAATAGCCTGATCTGATATCAAGAACTGCTCAAAACATAGGCTAAAAACATTTTCGCAAAAAAGTTCTCAGGAACAGCTTTGTATTACACTAAAACCACGATTCTCGAGAATTGCTTGGTACTCCATAACACCTTATTCCCAAGAACCGCTTGTGTGTGTACATGTTCATGCTTAAATTAAGTATCCAGAGCTGCTGTGTATCAAATTGCTGCTCAGATTAACTAGATTATCAGGAAGCTTGAAATATAAAATTAGATTAATGCCCAGATCATCAAGAACTGCTCAAAATAAAAATTCAGAAACATTTTCACAAAAAAAATTAAAAAAAAAACTTGTCAGGAACCGTTTATTATTATATTAGGACTCCAGTTCTCAAGAATGGCTCAATATTCCATAACACTTCATTCTCAAGAACTGGCCAATATCTATTCTTGCTTTTAAATTAATCATCAAGAACCACTGTATGTCAAATTATTACCCAGACTATCAACTTCTTGGCATATTAGATTACTACCCAGATTATCAAGAAGTGCTCAAAACATAAGATTAGAGATAAATAAAGGGAATAAACTGACACAGAAATTTTCGCAGTTCTAGTTTCAGTTCTAGAACAGTCTCACTGCGTTGCTTGACCACAAGGCGCAGTTCAGTTGAATCTGGCAGGATAAGAACTAGCTGAGCTGTGTTGGGGCCACCTCCGAATCGATCAGGTTTGAAGATTTGGAGCTGAATGCAGGAATTCTGGATGATTGAATAGAATTGAACACTACCATTATCATCAAGGACACTGCCTTTGAAGATCAGAGTTTGATGACGGATGGATACGCGGGTATACAAGTAAAGCTTCTCTTTGACTGAGTAAACTGTGTCAGAGCGGCCTATTTCCATGGCGAAAAACTGCCCATCTTCCGTCTCGAATTACATCCATGGTTCAGAATTAAGTCATTCTTGTTGTTTTTGCTTCTTGTTTATCTCTCAGTTATCAGGGGAATTCCAGAGATTCTGTAATTTTGAGTAACAGACTTCGGTTGTTGAAGACAGGTATTTGTAATGGAGACCGTTCGTTTTTGGCGCGGTGTTCAGGATTTAAAGGAGCGTATGTTGGAATTGGTTCTTTAAAATTTTAAAAAAAAAATTTTGAACGAAAGAAAGAAATTTAAAGAATCCGAGTTTGGTCAAGTGGCTACGAATAGGGGTAGCAATGGATCGGGTTCGAATCGAATGAATCATCATTGGCATCCATCACCCACTCTCACCTGCTTCATCCAATTCATTTATCATCCACAAAAATCCAATTTAATTCATCAATCTACTATCTGTGGGTGAAAATGGTTGGATTGGGTTGTAAATGGGCGATGAAAGATTATGTGTATTATCTTAGGAAATTTAAAAGAAAAAAATAAGCTTTACCTTTTGAAAAGTTTTAAAAAGATATTTTTAGGTACAATAAATGAAAAAAAAAAATCATATTTATCATATTCTTCTGGCGAAAATCATAAAATTAATAATATAATCATCCAAAATGGGTAAAATTTAAAGTACGATAATAAAAAGTAAACTAATTGTAAATAGGAGATAAACAAGCGGATGTTAAGCGGGTGATGGATCGGGTCACGCGGGTAGGATGGAGCAACTGTCTAAACATCATCCATCATCTATATATTTCGAGTTTTCACCTACTTTTTTAGGTTGGATGAAACAGATATCCATTGGATACGGGTGAAATTGTCATCCTTCAGTATTATATTGATTCATTATGTAGATGAGTGACGTAGAAAGACCAAGAATTGCATAAATGGATTTACTTTCTCATGCTAAAATGCGTAATACTCCGTTTAAGCCTTGAAAATTTTGGTTGAAAGAAAAAATTTAAAAAAGTTATTTTTTTTTCTTGTGTTTGGTTTAGAAAAAATTATAAAGAAAAAAATATGGAAGAAAGTTAGACAAAAAAATTGTTAAAAACAAGTGATAAATTTTTTCTCAAAAAATTCTGAGGAAACTTTGATGAAAATTTCCAACTTTCTCTAACCTCATATTACTTAGATAACATCAACATTATTGAAGTAGTTCAAATTTCTCATCTAATTTTTTGTATTTTTTTCCCAATCCAAACAAGAAAAAAAACACTTATTTTATCCCTACTTTTTTTTTCTTCACATTTTTTTCCTTCAACTTTTCTTTCCACCAAATTTTCTAAGGACTAAACGAAACCTAAAAGATTAATTTTACGAGACACAAATTAAAAATAAAATTCAAAGACATCCTCATTTCTAATTTTAATAGTTAAATAACTAAGCCTTAGTTATTAGGCTTGTACTTCAGATTTAATTTGAATCTTTGTTAATAGAACATGCTTTTGATCAACGAGAAGTAGATTAAAATTTTAATGGGACAAATTAAGATCCACACTATAGAAAGTTATTTAACTTGGCTCATTATTATTGTTGATCAGATGTTTATTTATTTTATTAGTACAATTGACCCATGATCCGAACTCTATTAATACAAAAAAAGTGCAACTGTAAAACATATATGTTAGGCTGATGTAATAAGCTTGAGGCATTAATGGTGTGTTTGGCAAGGTTGAAAATAATTTTCTTAGAAAATAATTTTTCATATAAAATAATTTTTAGCTCATATTTTCAATTGTTTGATAAAAGGAAAAATGAACTTTCTGGATAATGAGTTTGATTAGCAAACAATAAACAAAAAAGTTAAAAATAATTTTCCTTAATCTTCGAACCATATGTTGAGGAAATAGACACAGAATAGAGAAAGTGTGTGAGACCGTGTGAGAGCATAAGAAACGTAAAATCAACTTACACTCTATTCAAAGTAAAAATAATTTCCTTCATCCTAGGGAAAATGATTTTCCCCTGAAAACGAATTCCCCTCTTATTGTTTTACCAAATATCGTAAAATAAAAAAATAATTTTTACCCATACCAAATACACTCTAAAATTTAAAAAACTTTCTATTTATCATTCCGATAGCGGCCAACTTATATTTGGAGTAGAGTTCCTTGGCCTCACCTTCATTGCGCCCAAGTACCCTATGTCCTCAACTAACAATACAATTACATTTGTGCATGAATCTACACTTATTACAATCTAAATGAAAATATACCAGACAAAAGATATTTTATTCAGTACTCATACTTTAAAAAACTTATTAGGTACATAATATGAAAAATAAAAATATATTTTATAAACTTAATTGATAAATATTGTTAATACCACTTATATGTACACTAAGGCTCTATGTGGATCTTGGAAAATTTGGTGGAAAGAAAAATTTTTAGAAAAGTTACTTTTTTTTTTGGTATTTGGTTTAGAAAAAATCACAAAGAAAAAAATACAGAGGAAAGTTTGGTGAAAAAATTGTTAGAAATAAGTGATAAAATTGTGAAGAAAGTTTGAAAAAAATTACCAACCTTCTCCAACTTATATTGTTTAGATGACATCAAAATGATTCAAGTAGTTTATCAACATTCAAATTTTTCATCTAAATTTTTATATTTTTTTCTAATCCAAACAAGAGAAAAAAACTTATTTTCTTTCTACTTTTTTCTTCTTTATTTTTTTTCCTTCAATTTTTTTTTTTTCATCAAATTCTCTAAGGAGCCGATGGAGCTTAAATAAATTTTTAAAAAATAGAGGAGCGGTAAATGAAATATTCCAAAAGAAAGAAAAAATAGTGTTGGTAGCTCCCGGAAAGTGCTGGAGTGATCGGAAATTCTCCGGAACACATCACTGTATTGTTCCACCCCACAGGAACTGCGGCAAAAGGGGCAGCGGGAGTGTGTGTATGTGTGTGCGTGTGTGAGAGAGAGAAAGAGAGAGAGAGAGAGAGAGAGAAGTGTTAATGGTAGTTAATGGCGTCGTCGAAGCTTAAAGCTTTCTGGGATCATCCTGCCGGCCCTAAAACTAGTACCTTCTCCTCTCCCTTTGTCTGTTTTCTTTTTCCTTCATTTCAACTTTTATGCATTTTATTTATCACTACTACTGATTTTGATTGTTTTACTTGTGTGCAAAAAACCCACTGTCAAATTTTGCTATCTTAGGGTTTAATGGATGTTTGTTCTTTTAGATTACAACAGGGTTTTCAATAATTACGCTATTAATCATATATAGTTACAGATTGTAGAGTTCATGAAATTTCTTATGGAGTCTTGATCTGATTTGCAATAATCTATACTGCCCCCCCCCCCCAAGGAATACAGAGAAAAAAAAAGAAAAGAAAAGGGGTTTACTCATTGATGAATTCTGTCTTCTTCACTGAATCATGGGTTCAAAATTTTGGCGCAAATGTGCTGCGATTCTTGAAAATGATTCAAGTAATTTGGAATAGAAAGCCAGTGAGGATTCCTAGTAGATTGGCAAACACTTGCTCTGGTTATTCTTGCTTAAATCTTTTTCCTCTGAGTGTGATTTAACTGAGAGCTTTGAGGTAATTGCAATAAGTCCCCATAATATGCCATTAATTATGTTGTAATCTCATTTTGTTGCTTTGAGTACTGATCCCAATTTTGCTGTCTGAGAGGTATAAGATAATAGTAAAACGCTCTCGAGGGGGAGGAGGCTATTAATCAATAGAGTATTGAATTCATAAAAATCACAGTTTCTATGGTGTGCCCACTTGGAGCTTGTCATGATGGAAGTTGAAGTTATGAAGAGCCTTCTTTTAATTGAGAAATGAAAAAAGCGCTGTTGCGTATAGGCTAGAGCATTGTTCCCTTTACGATACAATTAGAAACTTAAAACAGTATTTTGTTATTGATGCAGTTCACTTCTGGGCCCCAACTGCTAAGTGGGTCATCAGCATTGCAAATATTGCTGATTTTTCAAAGCCGCCTGAGAAGATCTCCTATCCCCAACAAATAGGTTAGCTCCTAGTTTGATTATGTACTTATGCTCTTGGTACTGAGTAGTCTGGGAGATGTCATGTCATGCTGCTCTTTTTGTGCTTTCAGCTGTAACAGCCACTGGACTCATTTGGTCTCGGTACAGCATGGTTATTACCCCGGTAAGACTGACCAATATCTTTCAAGAACAGCCAGGTGAATGCTTGTGACTAAGTTACTTAAGGTCATTTGTTTTAGTATATATGTTTGGAGCGAGGGAGTATAGAGGTCAGAAGTCAGAATCTAGTTTCCTGTTGGAAAATTGGCTGAAACCTTTTTTTTTTTTTTTTTTTTTTTGGGGATAAGTAAATAGCTGAAGCCTAGTCTTAGATGCCTTTGTTTTAATCACTAAAGATGTGGGGGGCTCACTGGATGACCAAAATCATCCATAGCCACCTATTGTATTCACATCAAAAGAGGACAGGTTCAGAGGCTCTACCCCTTCTCTTGCCCTTCTGGTCTTAGTTCTTGATTTTATGATAAAACGCTGAGGCAGACTACAACAGATTTTGGCCTTCAGTTGCATCTGCAATTGTTGGTATTGATTGACCAAATTTATGGGTAATATCTTATACTTGCATTGTTTTTTAAGCGAGCCCTTTTTGTTATTATTTTTTTTTTGAATATGTTTTTTTGGAGGTAACACCAAAAACATACTACTGTTCTCTATGGTCTGCCTCCAATGTTTTGTCATTAATTAAAGGATCTACTTGGTGATGTATATTTTCAAGGGTATCATTTTCATTCTTTCAACTCAACTTCATGGGAGGTAAGCTCCATACAAATTCATGCATGGCAAGGCCCTTCTTTGGTTCCAATATTTGAATTTCATGACAAAAGACACTTTATGGAGTTTTATTTGAACTTCAAAGTGCCTTTTCCAAACGGGTTTTTCAAATGGGGATCAAGAGTACCTTGCATTTCAATGATGGAGACCATCAAGCCCACTCTCCTACGCTCCTTTCTCAGCTCAAGGAAGACCCTACTAAGCTCAAGGGGGTCAAGGAAGTGGCTAAACTTTGCAGAACAATCATGGCAATGCCCGACGAGTTGGCGCCGGATTCATTCAATCATAACCCGGTCTTTGTTACTTGTTTTGTGCAAGATTTGGTGGACCCACGGCTTGAGGGCCCACATAATATTTTAGCCTAAGATGTTAGCTTTCTAATAAGTCCAACCATGCTTAAATTGGATCTCATTTGGTTGGACAACAAGAGACCTCAAAGGCCCAATGTCCAGGCGCAGGCCAGTCTGAGCAGTCTTCATTGTTTGGGCCATAACTTTCAAACGGCTGGTCCAAATTGGGCAAACTTGTGCTTCCTGGAAACTACACATCCAGGGCTTTCCAACAAGCCCAAAATCACGCAATTTGGCCCAGTAAATCGCGAGATATGGCCGTCCAAAGTCAGAGCTGCTGCAAGGGTGTGAGTGCATTAAAGAAGGAGGATGTTTGGTGTTCCCATTCGGTTCATGAACCTTTTCAGCTGCATTTGGACGTGAGACCCTTCTTATACCAGGGGGTTAATGTAATTTATGCAGCCAAGGAGTTGTGGCATCTCAAGGAACTCATCTTTTCCCCTTCCCCTTGATTATTTGTAACTGACACATTAATGTGTCCTTTGGTGTGCCCTATGTTTATTTCTTGTAACTTATGCCCTTTCATTTGTGTTGTTCTCTACTATAAAAGGGGCTAGGCGTGAGGGTTGAGGGATCATCAGCTTGTACTCCAATTTCAAAGTAATACTAAGCCTTTGAGTGTTCTCTAGTGTGCTTGCTTGAAATCCTAGTTCTATATCTTAAGGTTGGCTACCTTAAGTGGTGCTCTAGGTTCTTTTTGCTCTCCTAGGTGGTGAATCTTCTATATCCTAGATTGGGTAAAAAGAATAGCCCAAGACTAAGGCTTGTGTGGCTCCCAAGTGGGATTATCTCAAACCAAAGTCTTGATTTATCCTCCCTTCACCTTTACCTTCGCTCCTTCATCACCCCCACATCTTACCCTTATTCTTTGAATTTGGTCACTTTGGACTCTCTTATACATCATTTGGTATCAGAGTCAAGGTTATCAAGTGATCAAATTGCCTCCAAATACATCGCAAAACACATTTCCCAAACAAAAACACAAAAACAACTCAAACCAGCAAAACCGTGCAAAAACCGAGCATCCGCAGGCAGAAAGTTGGCACGTCCCCCCCGTGCTCCCAAGCACGACCGTGCCACCCTTGTTTTCCTGCATTCTGCAAGGCAGCATTCAAGCACGGTTCCCCAGTGCCTAGCTGCACGACCGTGCCCTCCCTCCTCTTCTCCAAAACAGCCTTTTTCTAGCCTAAACACATAATCCACAAAGAACCCTTAAGCATTCATCCATCATGATTTCTCTTGGGAACTTGCGAAAAGAGATTGCTTTGATTGAAAAGGAGATGGTCATCTTTGAAACTCCAAAGTTTCGTGGCCAAAAAGAAAATTTCCCTTACCGGATTTCCAAAGTGGATCAAGTCTTCACTCGCTACAATATTGACGAGCAAGAGAAGTTTAAGGTGGTTATCAAGAAGCTGCGAGGCCATGCACTTGAATGGTGGGAAAAGTACAAGTATAAGAGGAAGAAGAGAGGGAAAAGTAAGATCACAACATGGGTTAAGTTAAGAGGTAAATTAATGGATACTTTCGCTCCAACCTCTTACTTACACAAGCATCCTTTTCTTTCCTTTGAGGTAAACGGCTTTAATTCCTCTTCTAAAAACCTCCATTTCAACAAGGGAAGTCCAATGAGTGCTTGTAACTCTAGCTCTACTTCCTTCTTTTATTTGGAGAAACTTAACTCCAACAAAGATGAAGAGATCCTTGGAGAAAAAGCTTCAAGCCTAGTTGACCTACCTCCTGTTTTTGATGACTATGGTGATGATGAGACCTTTGAACTTGAGGGACAAGAAGACTATTCATGTCCTTCGCCACTTGTGCTAGATCACCATTTAGATAAGGGAATAGCATGTGTTGCTCACTTTGATCCTTGTTATGACAATTTCATTGTTCATTATCCCCACAATTAGAACCTGAACTAGACGAACTTATAACCATGGGGGGACAAATAGGAAACACAAGTGAGGGACAACCAAGAGGGATAGATAAGGAAGGCAAACATGGAGAACCCTTGATCTTTAAAGAAGGATGTCATGAAAACCATGAGGTGAATTGTGACCTACCTCTAAGATTTAATGAGCTTGAAATTGAAGAACTCCAAGTGTCCGATTTGGAGCTATGTGGGGTTGTTGAAAGAATTGAGGAACTCTTGACTCAAGAAGAATGCCCTCATTCACAACAAGAATTGAGGACAATTCTTTTCGAAGAAAGAGGGATTGATGTATATTTTCAAGGGTATCATTTTCATTCTTTCAACTCAACTTCATGGGAGGTAAGCTCCATACAAATTCATGCATGGCAAGGCCCTTCTTTGGTTCCAATATTTGAATTTCATGACAAAAGACACTTTATGGAGTTTTATTTGAATTTCAAAGTGCCTTTTCCAAACGGGTTTTTCAAATGGGGACCAAGAGTACCTTGCATTTCAATGATGGAGACCATCAAGCCCACTCTCCTACGCTCCTTTCTCAGCTCAAGGAAGACCCTACTAAGCTCAAGGGGGTCAAGGAAGTGGCTAAACTTTGCAGAACAATCATGGCAATGCCCGACGAGTTGGCGCCGGATTCATTCAATCATAACCCGGTCTTTGTTACTTGTTTTGTGCAAGATTTGGTGGACCCACGGCTTGAGGGCCCACATAATATTTTAGCCTAAGATGTTAGCTTTCTAATAAGTCCAACCATGCTTAAATTGGATCTCATTTGGTTGGGCAACAAGAGACCTCAAAGGCCCAATGTCGCAGGCCAGTCTGAGCAGTCTTCATTGTTTGGGCCATAACTTTCAAACGGCTGGTCTAAATTGGGCAAACTTGTGCTTCCTGGAAACTACACATCCAGGGCTTTCCAACAAGCCCAAAATCACGCAATTTGGCCCAGTAAATCGCGAGATATGGCCGTCCAAAGTCAGAGCTGCTGCAAAAGTGTGAGTGCATTAAAGAAGGAGGATGTTTGGTGTTCCCATTCGGTTCATGAACCTTTTCAGCTGCATTTGGACGTGAGACCCTTCTTATACCAGGGGGTTAATGTAATTTATGCAGCCAAGGAGTTGTGGCATCTCAAGGAACTCATCTTTTCCCCTTCCCCTTGATTATTTGTAACCGACACATTAATGTGTCCTTTGGTGTGCCCTATGTTTATTTCTTGTAACTTATGCCCTTTCATTTGTGTTGTTCTCTACTATAAAAGGGGCTAGGCGTGTGGGTTGAGGGATCATCAGCTTGTACTCCAATTTCAAAGTAATACTAAGCCTTTGAGTGTTCTCTAGTGTGCTTGCTTGAAATCCTAGTTCTATATCTTAAGGTTGGCTACCTTAAGTGGTGCTCTAGGTTCTTTTTGCTCTCCTAGGTGGTGAATCTTCTATATCCTAGATTGGGTAAAAAGAATAGCCCAAGACTAAGGCTTGCGTGGCTCCCAAGTGGGATTATCTCAAACCAAAGTCTTGATTTATCCTCCCTTCACCTTTACCTTCGCTCCTTCCTCACCCCCACATCCTACCCTTATTCTTTGAATTTGGTCACTTTGGACTCTCTTATACATCACTTGGGAACTGATTAAGCTAGGTAATCAACTTCCCCTGTCCTTATCAGGGGGCTTATATCAACTATAGCATGATTAGCATCTCTGGAGTCTGTATCTTTGGTTCTTGGTAGCTGATGGATGGATTTGTTCTGACACCCTTTTTTCTTCCAAAGTTTTTGTTGAGGATACCAGCCTCTTGTGTATTGTTTGGGACTTCTATACTGCACTTCTTCTAGATCATCGGTTTATGTTTTCGTTAGATATAAGTTTCCTTCGGCAAAATGTTTGGTGGTTTTCAAATTGCTCGTTTAGCGAAGCTGACTGAAATGTCATTTCAAGGTAACCTAATACATGTGTTTATTTCACGCAAGTCTTTTAAACTATGTTTCATCTGCTTTTCACTGTAAGGGGTAAAGATGGATACATACCTACCTCCCCATTCCTTGTCTGAAGCCTATAGTAGGGGATTATTCTGGGTGAAGTTGTGGCCTATAAATGCTACTTTGGTTGTATGTTTTAAAATTCATGATATGTGTTACCTTGAAAGCTAGGATGCTCCATCTTATTTGATAGCAGCAGGAAAGTGATGCATGCATTTCCTTTTATCTCTTTGGCAGAAAAATTGGAACCTATTCAGTGTAAATGTTACAATGGCAGGGACAGGAATTTATCAAATAGCTAGGAAACTAAGGTGAGGAGGACCTCTTCTGCTAAATAGTTGCTAGTTTTCTCAGACTTGCTATATAGTGAGACGAGCCTAATAAGATGTCCCAGTTTGAAAAGTGCAGTTAAGAGAATGGCGAAAATCCAGCTCTACGAATGGTTTCATATTGGAAATCCACTTATCTAGTATCTAATAAAGGCAGTTCTGCCTGGCCAATCAAATTCTGCTATGCCCTGGCAACAGGGCAGGCGCCTCAATGGCACGTAGGTGCCTGGTTTGGCTGTGTTCAACCACGCACTGCTAATCAAAATCCCGGGGGCTCTGCTTAGGCCCCATGCAGTCTTTGTCCCCCGAGGCCTGCTTTTGTTAAGAAGTTTATGTTCTGATGATGAAAAAATTACTGATGGCAATGGCCATGGCCATGTTTGATCACATTGGCAGGCACGATCTCTCTTCTGAGCGAGAAGCAGCTGCTGTAAAGGAATGATACTGATATCCTAGTGTCTGACTTGTATCTATTTATGTACCAGTGCATTTTATTGGCAACTTGTTCCTTGGGTTTGGGGTTTGAGCATCTTTTGTTGGACGTACTGATATTTAAGAATGAGCAAACCAATGTAAAATTTTGATGTATCTTTGTGAGGCTATGATGAAGCGGCAAAGTCTTTGGAACCACTCTGTTGTTTCGAGTATAAGCTCAAACAATACAATGCTTACGTATTCCCAACTTGGGATGCATGGCGGTGAATCATGTAACCTGTCTCATGATAATATATTGTGGGATGGTATCATACAAGCAGTGGTTAAAAAGGTGGGTGCCAGTTTATAGAATTCCTGAATCCATATTGCATTGCATTATATGGCTCATGATATGCCTTAGAAACTAGTGTAATGTGTGGTTAGATGTAATTAACCTTGTAATGCAAACAAATGTGTAATTATGTTTTCATTACCTTGTTTGGTTGTATAAGAATATTGCAATAAAAGAACTATCTTGTAATTATAATTACCACAAACTAAGTAATCGTGATTACACTGCAAAGTTGGTTACATTTCATTGCCGTTACATTGCATCCAACCAAACATTACATAGAAGCATTGCCTTCCCATTCCAAACGTTGAGGGTTGGGTTCATAGGATTGGTATCCGTAGTGCCTTAAACATAATTAAAATCGAAGCATCTGTCATTGGAAACTCCTAATGATGAGTTTATCAAAGTTAATTTCAATGGTTCTTGAGCTGATGGGAGGCTATCTATTGCGGAATTTATGTGGCCGTTAATTCATGATGAAGTTTCGATTTTAGGGGGGAAAAAATCATGACGAAGTGTCCATTTTTCGGATGGTAAACAAAAATAACTTTTGGAATTTTTTAAAATTTGAATTATGGAAGATAAAGCAAAATGTTTTCCTAAAATGTTATCTACTTTGATAATATGGAAGAGTAGGCAATTAATAGCTTTTATTTAGGGTCTAATAATAGAACCGACATTATTACAATTCCGTAGTAAAATAAGAACATTTGAAACTGTATTACCCTGTGTAGACAAGACTCTTTAGATATAAAATGCATCCATATTAATAGAAGGCACAACCGTTATGAGAACAAGAGTTTGAGTTAGTTCAATAATCATACCATCATAATGAAAGTATATATAGTATTGAAGGTTTTACAGAAAGTAAAATTAGTTGCAATGTGATTAGGTGTTGTTACATGTAACATATGCCAACACATGAAGGGTTAGATGTTTTTTTCAATCACTTTTTCAGTCTTTTCGCTCTTAATTTTCTATCTATTCTATTTTTATAAGTAAAAGATGTTTTAAAACTTTTATAAAGGAACTTTTTGGTGAAGTCAAGT
This sequence comes from Carnegiea gigantea, assembly GCA_029747015.1. Taxonomy (NCBI): domain Eukaryota; kingdom Viridiplantae; phylum Streptophyta; class Magnoliopsida; order Caryophyllales; family Cactaceae; genus Carnegiea; species Carnegiea gigantea. Next base: position 83,960 of record JAKOGI010000563.1, on the reverse strand, counting down.
ATAAGAAATAAGCGAATCTACTTTTTTTCAAATCAAACCCACCAAAAAAAAATATATTCATATGATATAATTGGTAAATAAACTTAAGTAATAAGCAATAGGCGCCAAATTAAGTGAATTTTTTAGCGAGATTACTTTGTTATGTTAACTTGTGACCATGTTTTTAAGACATTTCTTTTCTTCAACGTGGTTACCGTCACTTCCATCACAAACTCTAGTGTAGTTGACTCTTCGGTTGCCTTGCAACGTGCAGCTTTCGAGTCTCCCCTCCGCTGGCGCTGGTTCTGACCAAACCCTCTTTTAATTTAACTAACTCGCCGCCTCCCTCTCTTGCAATTTCGAAGATGTCGTTGTTGAGGATTTTTGGAAGATCATCCAGGAACTGTTTAGTTGCTTATCGCTCGTCCTTCTTTCTCTCTCCTCCTTCATGTCACTACCATGGCTTCCACTCTCTTTCCGATAATCTTGATAAGGTACATTGATCCTTTCTCTTCTATCTACTTGAGCTTTTCTAGGGTTTAGGGCTTTTGTAACACTGTCATGTACTTATTCTTCGTTTTTTAATTTTTGTGAAGTTAAAAATAATGTCCTGCGATCGTAAACGGGGGAATTGCGATTTTCCGGGGTGAATTGAGTTTCATACGTTCGATGAATTTATCAGCTTTTTGTTTTGGGCTCCCAAATTGGGGACATTTCGGACTGAACTTCGTGGTGCGAATAGTAAAGCATGATTTTGATGCGAGCAGAAGACGAAGAAACATTGATTGAATGACATGGAGGAATAATTGGAACTGGATGCTGCTGGCACGCCCCCGCCCCCAAAACACAACAGAAAAAAATCATGAAAAAAGAGAGAAAGGGGAACTTGTGGAGGTGGGAAGCATGTAGGTAGGTTGATTAGTTGATATTTAATGGGTACTAGGGATGTGACAATTTCAAACGGTGTTGATCAAATGTCAGGTCTTTGTTTGCAGAACAGGAATGTATTAGCCATGGTTTATTTCTTTGTGGGACATTTGGGTCAATGCTTGTTGCCGACTTCCCCTGAAATCCTTGTCCGTTGAAGTCGGGAAAACTTGATGGAAGGTTTATATCACTTCAACGGACTGGAGGACTATAACGTCAAGTTTTCCAGCCATGTTTCAACTAAAATTGCTATAGTGGCATGCCTCAATTTTCATGACTTGTTAAGTGAGTGTTGTTGTATGTTGAAGATGAAATGGTATAAGTTCTCAATCCTTCTGCTAGACGATTGATAGCTCTTAAGCCAAGACATCTATGGATGCTCATTGATTTTTGATCCGTGAGCCAATCTTTCAGACACAAGGACAGCAGCTAGACCCAAGGTTGAGGATTGTGAACTTCCAGGGTCTACTGCGCGCAGCCCCCCCCCCCCTTTCTCCGTGGAGGGGTTGGGGGACAAGAATGTAAAAAATGATCAGCAACAGCTTACAGTGCCTCAAATTGGTTTGATTGAACAGATTGAATGAGGGATTGGAGAGCAAGAGCTATTGTAGTTATGCATGTGCAAGAGGCGAAAATTGTTTTGGGGGAAATGCAGGAGACTTGGACAATGTTGGTGGGGTTACTCATGTGGACATTGATTTTAAGAGACCAATGAAGTGCTTGTGATGATTCACGGATGAAAATCATAAAGGTGGGTAATTTGTGAAGGATTTGGTTCTTATGGTTTCGGTGTGCTTAAGGCCCAAAAGATTTTAAGGGAATGGAAAGTCGTAACATGAAATCTCTAATGCTTAGAACTCTCAAGCAGTGACCACAAAATCAGTTAGAAAAGGTTGACCAGTTTGTGTATTTTGGAGTGGACATGGAATTACGTTTGCGACTTTGCGTAGTTCATGATGATTGTTTTATGTGATTGAATGAAGAAATGTTTTATGTGATTGAATGAAGAAAGCAGGGGAGTTTTTACAGAAGTGGATGTGCAGGAAGCAAAACATGTTCGAGGGGAAGTCTGAAAGGGAATGGAAATTATTAGTTGGATGACTGGCAGTAACCTTTATTTTGGGAGACAGCCAAAGCATCTGTGGTAATTTAAGAATGAGGATGAAATTGGTTGGTTGGGTATTTGTCAAGGATTTGGTTTTCGTAGTTTGGATGTGCTTGATAAGCTCTTATGATATTGGTGCAACCAACTGAAAGTCGTATTTTGGATTCTCCAAGGCTGAGGACAGCTGAGCTGTTGACACCACAAAAAAAGGGGGGGTTGACAAGGTTTCGCTCTGATTTAACCCGTTGCTTTTTTTTTTTTGGGGTGCAGGCCGGGGGGTGGGGGGAAGATAGATGAGATTGCTTATTATGAAGCGGGTTTGAAACTAGGGAGTTGTACAGTGTTCAATCTATGATATGATTCAAACACATGGATGGAAAGGTGAACCCATCTCCTATAATCTGGTTGACGTTGGTTTCTTCATCTCATTGGAGGGGTGCTTACTAATCATCACCTTGTTGGTAAGACCTTAATGGGGACTGACGACTGACAACAAATATCCATTATTCAATTTAGTATTAGTAATTTATGCATTTTGCAATATATATTTACAAATAAATGAATGTACTAGCATATTACTGAGAGGCGTGATAGAGATCGGGTAGTGAAAAGGAAAGAAGGGAGAAATTTAGAGAGAAAGAGGAAAGATAGGGATTGGGATGTCTATGCTCAAATCAATAGTTATGCAATAATCAATATTCAGTAGTGGAATAGATAATCACGACCGCACAAATGAAGACAAAACATATATTCATAGTAGCCTATAGATTTAGAATACTATTGGGAAACTAACTCAACCAAGCTTATGTAGAATAGGAAACTCAATATTACTTAAATACTTCTAAATATCCTTATTTTGATTTATCTGAAATAAGCTATAAATAAACATATGAAAGTTACATAAAAATATCAAAGTATCATAAGTTTTCAAATATTAAAATAAATTCTAGAATCCTAATATTAGACAGATTCCCTTTCTTCTTCATCCGCATCATCCTTCCCCGGTTGGATAAAATTCATCCTTGAGTATTATAATGAGTTAGAAAAAGAAAGTTGAAGCATGAAACCAACATCAAGATGTTGGAAGAAGTAGCATGGAAAAAAATTCTAAATTTCTCCTTGAGTAGCACCTTTGAGAGAATCGAAGGTAAGTCTTTAACAACCAAGAGATATGAGTCGATGATATAGTCAATATAGTGAACATACTTTTATGTTATTCCATGCTCAATTTCTTTGTTCGAAATTCTTCTTTCTGCCTCGCAAGTTTCTTTAACTTCTATCTCTGGAGTGAAACACTTAACTTCAGTACCTTCTGTAGTAACGTTAGTAATCTCTGATAGAGTTGCCAAAACGGAATCAATAGGCTTTTCTTTTGTTTCTATTTGTACTAGCACCTTTTCAACGCTTTTTATTGAGTTGCAGTATTCATGAAGGTTTCGCTACTTGCTTTATGTATGAGTTCATTCCACCTAGCATCCATTCGTTTAGCAAATTTCAAGATATCATCCTTACTTCCTTTATGTAATTTTTCCATTATGTAGTCAACTTCTTCTAGTCTTCGTTCTCTTGCTACTAAAAATTCGGTGTTGAATTACCTTTTCCTCACCTCAGTACCTAGATTACAGTTTTGCACGGCAAACTTATATTTAATTATGGCTTCCTCGAGTTCTCATGGATCTCAACTTGTGGAAGTGGACTATTAGCTCCAGGACACCGGCCACCTAGATTATAAGAAGCAATTTCATAGGTTTTCTTAGATTTCAAAGATGCATTGACTAAATTAGCTTCATAGACTCCACAACTAGGGAGATGTCTAGAGTGCGCAGGCTATAATTCCAAACCCACGGCAATCATCACATATGTACTTTTCCTTGAAGTTCATGAAAAACTCTTCTTGCATCTCTTCTTGAGTAAAGTTTGACATAAGTACGGGAATCAAGTGACTGCTTAATGCTTACCTCTTATGACATTTTCCACATATCCATACAATGAGAACACTTCAAAGAGAACCCTCTTTGTTATCGGATATAATTGATGATGAATAGTTGTGAACAATGAGCATTCCAAATCATCATAATCCATATCCATATCACGGTGCAAAAACAATGAAACACACAGGATTCAGTGATTTACTCGAAGATAGCAAAGATTCTTGACTTGGAGATCACTCTACAAGGGGAAGACAAAAACTTCCAACTCTGCAACTCGCTGCTAGTAGCAGGATAGGATCCAGGGAAAAAAGAATGTATGCGGTTGTGATGTAGCAGCAAAACAGCCGCTGCAAGCAGGAATAATCCAATTGCAAACAACTATAATCTGGATTTGGAACGGAAGGGAAGAACTGAATGTTGTTCTCTTTGTTCTTTCTTTCCTTTTTTTTGGGGACAGAAGAATGTATGCGGTTGTGATGTAGCAGCAAAACAGCCGCTGCAAACAGGAATAATCCAATTGCAAACAACTATAATCTGGATTTTGGAACGGAAGGGAAGAACTGAATGTTGTTCTCTTTGTTCTTTCTTTCCTTTTTTTTGGGGACAGAGTGTCGATCGTTTTTTGGATTTTTTTTTCACCCTCTGAGGTCAAAGATCGAAACTTTAAGGATTTAAAGGACTGCAGCCAGCAAAATGTGCGACATGGCAGTAGGAGGGTTTGGTGTAGCGGTGAACGCATTGATGGCAGGCTTGGGGTTCGAAGGTTTGATCTGCCCTATTTTGATTTTTTTTCACTGTTTCAAACCTTTTGGGTTGGAAGGCAGCGGAATTGTGAGTGGGTTGACTTGGGGATTGGTAACTTGTTCCCACCAAGTTGATAGAGATAGGGTAGAGGAAAGGAAAGAAAGGAGAAATTTAGAGAGAGAGAGGGAGGGGAGGGGGGGGGGAAGAAAAGGATTGGCATCTCTAGGCTCAAATCAATATTTATTCAATAATCAATATTTAGTAGTGGATAATAGATAATCACAACATAAGACAAAACATCTATTTATAATAGTCTACAGACTTAGAATACTATTAGAAAACTACCTAAACCAAGCTTATGTAGAATAGGAGACTCAATATTACCTAAATACTCCTACATATTCTTATTTTGATTTATCTAAAATATCCAATGAATAAACTTACGAAAATTACATACAAATATCAAAAGACCATAAGTTCCCAAATATTAAAATAAATCCCAGAACCTAATATTGGACAGTTACCTTTGTTCTTCATCTGCATCAAGGTGTGTTCTTATTGTCAAATCTAATCCAAAATGCGCCAAAGATGGTTGCATTTCCTTAATGATACAGCTGCACATACTTACTAATCTTCATTTGAGGGGCATTAATTCCCCTTTACAGTGCATTCATATTGTGAGATTTTGTCAAGATTGCTGCTGTCCATTTTGTCCGTGCATCTGTGGAGAAGATTTTGTCTAGCTTGTTCCTGATACTAGTTTTGCTTGCACTTATTTTACTTTAGGGTTTGGTTGGGTTATTTGGGGGGTAGACTTTGTCTGACACTCCTAACTCTGAATTTCTGACTTTAGTATGCCTCTTTTAAATTTACATTTGCCATATATGTTTTATATCCTAGAGAGGCTATAATTGGAGATACCATTGTTTCTGGTGGCAATTCTAATTGATCAATAAAAATATATTTCAAAGCTTTTTATACAGATTGTATTGATTTTTATCGACAAGCGACCAGGTTAACTGAAGCTGTTCAAACAGGTATAGGTAAACTAAACGGTATTCCTGTAGCAATTGAATATTTGTCTAAGTCACTTTTTTTTGTGGGTCCAAGTCATTTCTTTTTCTTTTTTTTTTCCCAAGTTCTTTCTCTTTTTGTCTAACTCACTTCCTTTTTTCTTTGCGACTTGCGGGAACATCCCCATTCGTAGTTCCCAGATGCGTTATGTCCAAATTCATGCATCTAGTACTGTTTCCTATCCGCAGTAGCTTCTCTTTGAAACAATGCTTTCATTTCCTACCAAACCTTGATACTTGCTTATTCATTATGAATTCCTTTTCTTCGCGCTAACAATGGGTCAACTTTTCAGGCACAATTATCTTCCATGGCTGCTCTAAATGATGGCCTGAAGAGGTTGTATAATCAGAAGCTGAAGCCCTTAGAATCCACTTATCATTTTGATGATTTTGCATCGGCTTTATTAGTAAGTGACAGCATCTATCTACTTCTTATCCCTTCCTTTTCCAAGTCCAATTTATCAATTTGTGCCTCATTTTGCTTTCTTTCATAGCCAGAGATATCCAGGATATTACCATTGAACGCAAGCCTTATGACTATACCATTTTCTGTTTGGCTATATCTCTGCAGACAGACAGTGATTTTGATGCAAAACCTATGGTCATGCTTCTGGGACAGTATTCCACAGGAAAAACAACTTTCATTAAGCATGTGCTCAAAAATAGCTATCCTGGTTATTTATTCTCGCTTTGCTCATAGTTTATCCCTGTAGTTTTTCGCTGTAACTAAGATGGCTTCTCATCTCTCATTTATTGGTTATTCTCAGGAGCACATATTGGGCCAGAGCCAACTACAGATAGATTTATTGTTGTAATGGTAACCACAGAAACAACAGCCAATATTTTTAACTTACCTTGCTGAAAAATCAAATTCCTTGTATGTATTTCATTTCCATTGTTGTAGTATCTCTTTTAAATGTTGATAACCAATGGGTTTCCGCAGTCTGGTCCTGATGAAAGAACTATTCCAGGGAATACAATTACTGTTCAAGCAGGCATGCCATTCAGTGGTCTTACTGCATTTGGATCTGCCTTTCTGTCAAAATTTGAGTGTTCTCAGATGCCACACCCAGTGAGTTGTCAGAATAAGTTTTTGGATCTTTAAAAATATATTTTGACAGGAAATGAACTTTTTGTTCTAATGTTTTGAAGCTTTTAGAGCACATGACTCTTATTGATACCCCTGGGGTATTATCTGGGGAGAAGCAACGAACAGACAGAGGATATGACTTCACTGGTGTTACATCTTGGTTTGCTGCTAAATGTGACCTTATCTTGCTCCTTTTTGATCCCCATAAACTAGATATTAGTGATGAATTGAAGCGCGTGATATCCTCTCTACGAGGTCATGACGACAAGATACGTGTTGTTCTGAACAAGGCAGATCAAGTGGATACTCAGCAGGTACCCAAAAGATTTTATTGGTAGTGAATGTCTATTGCTTACCTTTTTCAAGCATACCTTGGAAAGGAAACAGCTAATGTTTCTTTTTGTTTCTCTCCTTTATTTTCTTGGTGTATACGGTAGTTGATGAGAGTTTATGGAGCCTTGATGTGGTCACTCGGGAGGGTCCTGAACACTCCCGAGGTTACTCGCGTCTACATTGGGTAAGCTTCTGTGAGTTAAACTTGTTTTGGTAGTATGAACATGTCTCGGGCACATAGCTTTATTGTACTTATAGCTGTCCTGTTAATCAATTCTTCAGATTCTTGCATGTGTATGGGCCACGATGCTGGGCTCTGGCCTATAGATGACGGTGTGTATGTTTTGTATGCCCTGTGATTTTGGCAGCTCATTTAGTGATGGCCCTTTAAACGAGGCTGCTGGTGGTCCAATTGGATGTGATCTTTTCATAAAGGAACATAATGATCTTCTTGCTGATCTGAGGGATATTCCAAAGAATGCTTGTGATCGATGGGTATGTTACTGAATTCATTGGGGTGGTCTGGTTCCTTTTTTTGCTTTGTTTTTGGGTTGTGATAAGGGAAGTAAATGGTTAATTCTCATAACGCTTTCTTTGCGTTCCTTCCCCACCACCCCCTCCCCCCTCCCCCCCCAAAAAAAAGAAGACCTACTAGGAATGGCAAGCCAAGAGGTTTCACTAACCTCCTGGTATAGGTTTACTCAGTCCACTCACTCCTTCCTGCTCTCATAAGACTCTACTCCTTAATGTCAATCTCTGTCATTCATGAGTTGAAACAAACGCTGTGGCATTTGCAACCAGAGGCCATTCTGGTTTCATTTGTTTTCATGCCATTTCATCTTTGTCGAACCAAATGTGAAGAGGGATTGGAATCAACTAATTGTTTGTTATTTATGAGTCTAATGCCGCTGTTTGGTCCTCATAGGTCAATGAATTTGTGAAGCGTGCAAGGGCAGCAAAGATCCATGCCCATATAATTGGTCACTTGAAGAAGGAGATGCCCATTTTGATTGGCAAGACCACGGCTCAAGAGAAACTTATATATAACTTGGAGGAAGAATTCAGAAAGGTTCCTAGCTGTCTCTCTTTTTGCTTCCTTGTGGCGCTCACATAGTTTCCTTCACTGGGACCACTTTCAAAAATTTTCAAAAGTCACTAGTGCACAATTCATTCCAAATCAGGATTATAATGGTCCAAAGCAAAATGTTATGTTGCAGTGATGCCTAATGCCTTTTGTCATTGAGTAGTTGGTAATTAATTCCATTTTAAAGTTGGAGTCCAAGGAACTTCCTTCCACTAGGTAACACTGAGACCCCCCTCCCCCAAAACATACATTTGTGCATGTGCCTGTGGACACACACAGTCATGCACATATACACACCAGAGGGAAAAGAAATTGCTCCATAGGATGGATTCTTGGGTATTGCTTTTGGCTTGGCTTCATGATTTCCTCAGTTAAGTAATGCAGTAGTTCTATTGTTAACAAAACTTGGGACACTCCTGCAATCCGCCGTGCTTCTTGATTTAGGTTCAAAGGGAGTTCCACTTACCAATAGGGGACTTTCCCAATGTGGAACATTATAGGGAAGTGCTCAAGAGCTATAATATCGACAAGTTCGAGAGACTGAAACCAAAAATGATCCAAGCTGTTGATGACATGTTGGGCTACGACATCCCTGAGCTTCTCAAAGATTTCAGAAACCAAAATGATGGATGAATTGATTGATTATTACCAAGATAAATGGAGACAGAGGAATGAAGAACCGATTTGGTTGCCAGTGCACTGTGAAATGTAAGTTGGAGGTCTGAGATCCAGCTCCCTGACATTTGGTGCTTGATGAGGCATGTGATACTCTAAAGGGTTTCTTGATCAATTGGATTTGTGAACTTTGAAATTTAAAGTGCTAACAAATTCCTAGTTTCATTCTGAAATTGTATACTTGGGACTGGATAGTCCTGCCCCCCTCCTGGGGTTCAATATACAGAATACTTGGCCCTGTATTTTTGGATCTGTATTACAGAATTGGTGATGTTTCAACGCAAATGATAGGTTAATTGATCTCGTTTTCGCTTGTTCCTTGGCTTTTTTTTTTGGTTGTTGGGGGGGGGGGGGTTGCTCTAGGTTTTCTTGTGTGCAGACAGGCGAACCCTCCAATGGAGAGGGCGAGCACGAGATGCGAATCATTGTTAACTGCTTTTCAACTTTTACTTCTATTTTTAAAAAAGTTAGAAAGTAAATTCAAGAAGTTTACGAAATTCTGAGCCAATAGTTTGCTCGTCTCACTCAAAACCGCGCTCAAGCAGGACTAAGAATCTAAACATAGTCCAACCAAAAATAGGTAATGTTTACAAAATTTATAAGAGGGATGCATCAATTGCACATCGGATGCTCTGCTGCTAATAACCATAAATGAGAAGGTTAGACCGTAAATGAGAAGCTTATCTAGCCATGTCTTATCGAAGGCTTCTTCAATTTCAGTAGCTGGCCTGATGTCAAAATAAAATCTTGGCCTTGCACCTTAGGTAGGTAGATCGAAAAAAGCAAGCTACCATAAAATTCTATATGAATTAATTCATGAACTTTTTTCTCACATATCTGAATTGTCTTTTAAATTATAGTCAAATATATAGTAAGTTTTATATGAGACCGTCTTATATACATCATATCATGAGAAACATATTATTAGTCAAAACTTCAAAAAAGTCACCTACAAAAGAGTACGTTTTGCAGTAACGTTTATGTGAAACGGTATCACCTAAGAATTTGTGTTGAACATATGGCCATATGGGTGACAGCTTTAGGGCAAACGGTGTGGGAATATAATGTGCTGTAGGTAATCGGCAATGTGTCGTTGCATTCTACTTACCTTATTCATAAGTAGGCTTCTCTTCTTCTTTTTTTTTCTTTTTTTTTTTTTTGGGTTTGAGGGTAGGGGGGAATTAATCAATTTTCTTTAAGAAATTCGAAAAGTTACCTTCTAATAGAGAAAAACTTTTCATATACGGTTTTTATTAGCATTTTGTGTCTTTGCCTTTTCTTTCTTTATTATAAATTATTAATGAAAATTCAATGATATGAAAAAAGATCTGCTCTTGTTAGAGCTTTTTCCACCTGTTTTAGGTTTTCCTTGGGTCGACCCTTTCCCACAGCTTTTCTACATTTTTCTGGTTTCAATCTAGAAGCATAGTCTTCTCCTTTCTATGGCCATGCACGATGCAAACCTAGTGTCTACAACAAGAGAAGTTGACCAACTTATTAATATGATGACCCAACACCTATGGGGGTATAAAGAGGGACGTTTAGAACTATATGTTGATGATGAGCTAAATGAATCCCTAAATCTTTTGGCTCTCTTAGGGAAATTGATTGCGGACAGAATTGTTAAGTTAACAAGAATGCTGTGAAGACTGTAATACAGAAGGCTAGGAACTAGGGCTGTAAAAGTCTGACCCGACACGATAACCCGACCCGAATCGACCCGAATTTACTAAGAGAAACATGAACCCGACCCGAACCGAATCGGATTTCGACCTGAAGTCGACACGATTTGACCATTTAGTGTGAAAACTTGTTATTTTTTAGTTTTGAGCAAATCTAAGCTATTTTCAAGGCCGATACGAAATTGACCTATTTATTAAATGGGTCGACCCGATCCGACCCGTTTTACAGCTCTATTGGGAACCCTAGACATGGATTTCAACCATGGATTTGGAAGAGATGTATTCCTCTTCAAATTTAGAGCATTAGACAATGTCAGAATGATCCTAAATGGTGGCCGGTGGAGAATAATAGGATACCATCTAGCCCTAAAGCAATCATATGCTGACAGAGAGGCGAAGGATGTTGATTTCTCAAAGTTAGTGTTAGGGGTTATGGCCCAATTTTACCTCGGCGGTCCAAAGAAGAAGCAACCGCGGCCAAACAAGGTGGTTAGGGTTTTGCGGAGATCGTGCGGCTACGGCAGTTAGGGTTTGCAGAATTCTCGCCCATCCTAACCCTTTATAAAGGGCTCGCCTCTCCCCTTTCAAAACACACCAGCAAGAAATACTTATAAAGTATTTTGTTTCCACTATCGTAGATTTGTGAGAGAGTTATTTGAGAGATTGTAATCTTGATCAAATCACTTATTGTGATTGTGATCGTTTATACTCTTCCTGCTCATAATGGATTATTTATGCTCGTCGCCGTCCGTGGTTTTTTTCCGCATTGGGTTTCCACGTAAATCTTGGTGTTATTTATTGTTCTTGTTATCGTGTTTACTTTTGATTGTCATTATTCATCCTAATGTTTTCGCTGTTAGTTTGCTTTAGTTCCTAACAAGTGGTATCAGAGCTTTGATTTAGGATGTCTTCAATCATGAAGGTTGATATTCACAAGTTTGATGGATAGATTAGTTTCAATTTCTGCAAGGTGCAGATGAGAGCGCTTCTTATTCAGCATGGGTTGTGGAAGGTTCTCTCAAGACCTCACATGAAACCCAGCACGATAAGTCGATAACAGACGAACAATGGATTGAACAGCAGAAGAAGAAGCGTGGTTCTTTGACGGACGGTGAATGGGAGGAACTGGAGTTGAAGGCACTTTCTGCCATACAGTTGTGCTTGGCACTACATGTCTTGCGGGAGGTGCTTGGTAAGATAACTGCAATGCGTCTTCAGGTTCGGCTAGAGGAACTCTACATGACGAAGAGTCTCGTCAACAAGATCCGACTTAAGGAAAGTTTATACACTTTCACAATGGCAGAAGGTACTCTTGTTCAAAAATATCTAAATGATTTCAATTCGATTATTGTAGATCTTGAAAATTTAGATGTTAAAATTGAGGATAATCATAAGGCTATTTTGTTTGTGTCTCTACCCCCTTCATATAAACACTTTAAGGAGATCATGCTATATAGTAATTTTGATACTAAATTATTTGAGGATGTTACTCAAACCTACTGTCTAAGGAGAAGTTTGATCATGACATACATGCTGATTCTGCTGAGGGATTAGTATTAACGGGTAGAACAACTAAAAAGGGGAACGGTAACAGGTGAAAGAACCATTCTAAGTCAAGAAATCCTCACGCTGGTAAGACCTACAATTACTGTGGTAAATTAATTCATATCATTGCTAACTGTTGGAAACTGAAAAATAAGAAAGAGAAAGAAGAGAAGAATCAGTCCGAGAAACCTGCTACAGCTGATTGTGTTGTTGAGTCTGAGTCCGATGGGGATGTGTTAGTTGTCACTACCTCTGGAAAGGGGTCAGATGGTGATTGGGTTTTAGATTCTGGTTGTATGTATCATGTATGTCCTCACAGGGACTGGTTTGCTACTTATGAGCTTGTTGATACTAGGATTGTGCTTATGGGCAACGACACTGAGTGTAAGGTTGCAGAATAGGTACAGTGCAGATTAAAACCCATGATGGTGTAGGTAGGACCTTGTCCAAGGTTCATCATATTCATGATATGACTCATAATCTCATAGCTTTTGGTACTCTTGAGGCTAATGGTTCCAGGTACTCAGCTGAGAATGGTGTCCTAAAGGTAATGAGGGGCTCCATGATCCTGATGAAGGGACTCAGGCAGGGGAGTCTCTATCTTCTGTAGGGTACAACAGTTACATGTTCAGCAGCAATTTATACAACATCGACAGATATTAATACTACGAAGTTATGGCACATACGATTGGGCCATATGAGTGAGAAGAGGATGACCATTCTGAGAAAGAAAGGTTGTCTGGGTAGCGTAGGTATGGGTAAGCGGGAGTTCTGTAATCATTGTGTGTTTGGGAAATAGAAGATGGTCAGTTTCTCTACAACTAAACACCGTATGCAAGGGATCCTTGATTATATCCATTCGAATTTGTGGGGTCCTTTGAGGATTTCTTCATTTGAAGATAAGTGCTATATGTTAACATTTGTTGATGATTTCTCACGAAAGGTCTGGATTTACTTCTTGAGACAGAAAAATGAGACGCTTTCTACATTCAAGAAGTTCAAGGCTCTTATAGAGAATCAGATTAGGAGAAAGATCAAGAAGCTCAAGATGGATAACGGTCTTGAGTTCTGCGCTGTCAATGGCATAGATAGACAAAAGATGTTGGTTGGTAAGGCCCAACAAAATGGAGTCGCAGAACACATCAATCGGACTCTACTAGAGAAAGCTCGATGTATGCTTTCTAATGCAGGACTTTGGGATCGCAAAGCTTTCGAGGATGAAGCTGTTTCAACAGCTTGTTATTTGGTGAATCAATCTCCACATACTTTTATTGATTTTCAGATTCCAGAAGAAGTTTGGTTAGATAATCCTGTTGATTATTCTATGCTAAGAATATTTGGATGTCCTATGTTTGCACATGTAAATAATGGGAAGTTAGCACAAAGAGCTATTAAATGCATGTTTCTTGGTTATGCATCTGAGTCTAAGGGATATCGAATGTAGTGTCCTGACTCTAAGAAAGTTATTCAGGGTAGGGATGTAACTTTCAATGAAAATGCAATGTTATCTTCTGGGAAGGAATCTATTGTTTCTTCTACTGGTACAGGTGATCGAGAGGTTTCCAGTAGGACGTTGGAGATAGATGTGGAGACTGTGTCAGCTCAAGGTATATCTGCCGATCATTCCAGTACAGAGGTTCAGACTGCTGAACCTAGTGCTAGTATTAATCAGCCTCAGGTGGAAGATGATTACTCTACAGCACGTGATCATCCAAGGAGGGAGATCCGAAAGCCCGTTTTCTATACTGATAGTGCGTGCCTTATAACTTATGCTCTTACAGTTACAGAGGAGATTCCTAAAGGTGTTGCGCCTTCAATTTACATTGAAGCCATCTCCTGCCCGAGTTCGTCTAATTGGGTCCTAGCTATGCAAGAAGAAATGAAGAGTCTGTACAATAATCGAATTTGGGATCTATGTGAGCTACCTAAAGGCCGGAGAGCCTTAACTGTCAAGTGGATTTATAAAAGAAAGGAAGGCATACCTGGGGTTCAAGAAGCAAGGTGTAAAGCACGCCTGGTTGTTCGGGGATGCAACCAAAAGGAAGGTATCGACTATAATGAGGTATTCTCTCCTGTTGTCCATCATACCTCTATTAGAGTGCTTCTTGCTTTTGTTATCCTGTTTGATATGGAATTAGAGCAGCTTGATGTAAACACTGCATTCCTCCATGGAGAGTTGGAGGAGGAGATTTACATGAAGCAACCTGAGGGTTTTGTTGCTCCTGGGAAGGAACAATATGTATGACGGTTGAAGAAGTCCTTGTATGGACTTAAGAAGGCTCCTAGACAGTGGTATAAAAGGTTTGATACCTTTATGATTGGGTAAGGATACACACACAGTCGGTTGATAATTGTGCATATTTCAGGCAATATTCTGATGGTTCTCTTATTTACTTGTTATTATATGTTGATGACATATTGATAGCTTCCAAGGATAAGTCCTTAATCAGCAAGTTGAAATTTCAACTTAGTATGGAGTTTCCAATGAAGGACTTAGGTGCTGTAAAGAAGATACTAGGCATGGAGATTCAGAGGGATCAAAAGAGCGGTAAGCTGTACTTGTCTCAGAGTCAATATCTTGAGAAAGTACTTGATAGATTTAGTATGGGTAAGTGCAAGGCAGTTTCTACACCTTTTGCAGCTCACTTTAAATTGTCTGTTGAGTCTTGTCCACGATCTAAGGAGGACATTAAGAAGATGTCCCATATTCCTTATTCTAGTGCAATCGGTGGTCTGATGTATGCTATAGTATGCACTAGGCCTGACTTATCACATGCTGTGAGTGTGGTAAGTCATTCTATGCATAATCTGGTAGGGATCATTGGGAGACTTTGAAGTGGATCCTTAGGTATGTGAAGGGTTCAATTGATAGACGCTTGATATTTGACAGGAACAAAGTTGCTACATGGGATGTTGCAGGCTTTGTTGATTCTGACTATACTGGTGATCTTGACAGGAGGAGGTCCATTTTAGGATATATCTTCACTATGTGTGCAGGTGCTATCTCATGAAAAGCATCACTTCAGTCTATTACAGCTTTTTCTACTACGGAGGCTGAGTATGTTGCTACTACAGAAGGTGTAAAGGAAGCTACCTGGTTGAGGGGTTTTGTTACTGAGTTTGGAGTCCTGCAGGATACTACTGTGGTGTTTTCGGATAGTCAGAGTACTATTCACTTGACCAAGAATGATGCTTATTCAAAGACCAAGAATATAAGCCTTAAGTATCAGAGATACAGTTGCTGTAGGAGAGATTGTTGTGAGGAAGGTTCATACTTCAGAGAATCCTGTAGATACGCTTACTAAACCTCTCCCCATAGCTAAGTTCGAGTATTGCTTGGACTTAGTTAGTGTTCACAGCGTTTGATTGCCCTCCAGGGCTCTGCCCTTCGGGGCATCACCCTTCGGGGTGCTTTAGCGGTGTCCAAGAGCTGGTGTTACAAATTGGTCCAAGGTGGAAATTGTTGGGGGTTATGGCCCAATTTTACCTCGACGGCCCAAAGAAGAAGCAACCATGGCCAAACAAGGTGGTTAAGGTTTTACAGAGTTCGTGCGGCTACAGCAGTTAGGGTTTGCAGAATTCTCGCTCATCATAACCCTTTATAAAGGGCTCGCCTCTCCCCTTTCAAAACCGACTAGCAAGAAATACTTATTGATTGTGATCGTTTGTGCTCGTCCTGCTCATAGTGGATTGTTTGTGCTCATCGGCGTCCATGGTTTTTTCCCGCATTGGGTTTCCGCGTAAATCTTGGTGTTCTTTATTGTTCTTGTTATCGTGTTTACTTTTGTTATCATTATTCATCCTAATACTTCCGCTATTAGTTTGCTCTAATTCCTAACAGTTAGCCTTTTGAGTATGATGCTATGAAATTCCTTTGAACATGAGAAGGCAATGGAGTCAAGATCGGAGTAAAGCTAGGAACCCCAATAGACACTGGTTTGCAAGAGGATGGAGGCATCTATCTCAGATTGTTGTTTGAGCTTAATATTTTGGACCCTCTATATCCTGAATTTCGCTTGAAACAACAAGGAAAATGAATAGCTGGCTAGATTAAATATGAGAGGCTTCCCAACTTCTGTTTTGGTTGTGGAAGAACAATGGCATGAGGGTCGCTTGTGTGATTCCGCTGATAAAAGTGAGAACTTTTACGGTGCTTGGATGAGGGTGGAAAATACATTTATGGGTCCAAAGTTTAAAGCGTGGGAGGCATCCAAGGTGGGAAAAAAAAAAGTTTTGAGGTCTTCCTTTAATGGATGTCTCCAATAATCCAACAATCCTGAGTCACATAGGAGCTGACAATCACCAAAGACGACTGATGGTCCCTTGACACACTAGAAGCCTTTTGGACAATGTTAAGAGAACCACCCATTGATCGACCCAGTAAGAAAAATGGGTCAATTGTTCAACCGGTCGAACTGATAGGATCGAATTTAACGGGTTAACCTAGTTTACCATTGAATCGGATTAAACTGGCTAAACCCCCTTGATTCCTTATTAATTTTTCTATGTATATTCTTATATTTAAGGTGTGAAATTCTTAGGGAAATAAAATAAAATGAGAAACAATATGACACAAGAGATTACTCTGCATGGAAAAATACTTAGATGTGCTTATGAATAATGAGGTACTTAGATGTACTCATTAAGAATCAAGAAAGAATGGAAAGAGAGCAGCCTGCCCAAGCAAGCATCCGATTTCACTTTAGACCATTAAAAATTGATTTTGGCTTCATTAAAGTTTTTTTTAAAAAAAAAAAACAGATTGAGTTGGGTCCAACTATACTCGGTACTACTCTTACCTAATACCCATAGTATTAATGACTAGGCTAGGCCTTTTAGGTTTTTCTTGCTTCTTCATTTCCTATCTCTTTTTAGATTCCCTCCTCGTTTCTTTTCCTTTGTCTTTCCATATATGGCAAAGTCATGTGCTTTGTGAAGCGGCCGGCTATCATGCTGTGGTTATCATGCTGAGAAGTATTTAACATGGCAACGCATGAGGGAACTTCATAGTAAGTCACCTCTAGCAATGATTTTCTTTGGTGACTTTAATGAGATAGTAGCGGGAGGGGAGAAATTCATCCTCAAAGAAGGGAGCTCCAAATGAAGGAGTTTAGGGAGACGATAGACTAGTGTGGATTGCGAGATTTGAGCAATAAGGGAGATTTCTTAATCGGGCAAAGGGGAATCAATAGGGATAGGCTGGACTATTTCTTAGCAGATCATGACTAGGGCAATCTTTTCTCAAATGTAAAAGTTTACACCATTTCTAAGATACTAGTCGGATCATAATCCTTGTTTTGGAAACTGAGAAGTTGTGATTTGAGTGATCCTAAGAAAAATCATTCAAATTTGAACTCTTTGGATTGTCACATGAGGAGTGCATTCATATTGTGGCTCGGGCTTGGCAGGGTGCTGTGAGGGAGGAACCGTGGGTTAAAATTTAGAGCTGCACTAAAAATCTTAAGTCTTGGGTGGATGAGAATTTTGGTAGTATTGGACTTAGCATTGGGGAGACAGAGAAGCAATTAAGGGCTACCCGAAGGAAGCCACCCTCGGCGGATATCCTACAACTTTGTAAGAGTCTTCGAGCGAAGCTTGATGAGCTAAGATGCAAGGAGGGGACTCTCTCACACATTAGGGCTCGAGTGAATGAGCTGAGGGATAGGGATAAGAATACAACTTTTTCCCATCACAAAGCAGACTCTAGGAGGCAGAGAAATTATAAAAGAGGTTTGGAAGGCCAAAATGGAGGGTGAGTGCAGACTTACGAGGGTATTAAGCGAGTAGTTATTACTTATTTTAATGACTCTTTGTTTCAACTAACCCTATTTCTTTTGACATGGAGTTACAGGGAATTTTACCAAAAGTTACTAATGAGATGAATGCAGATATAGAGAGGGAGCCCTCAGCAGGGGAAATTCTTGAAGCTCTTAATGACATGCATCCTATGAAAGTCTCAGGCCCGGATAGTTTGCATGCTCTATTCTATAAGAAATTCTCAAATGTGGTTTGGGAAGATGTGGTGTCTTTTGTTAAACAAGCGTGGCGTGGTGAGGTTAACTTCAAGAGTGTGAATTTAACTAATATTATTCTCACACCTAAAGTCAAAGACTCTACAAGCATGGCCCAGTTTAGGCCTATCAACTTATACCATGTCTTGTGTAAGATATTGTCTAAGACACTCACCTCAAGAAACATCTCCCAGGCATCATTTGGAACCAACTGCATTCGTGCCACATGGACTCATTACTGACAATGCATTGATTTCCTTTGAAATCTTCCATTACATGAAAAGGAAGAGAAGCAGGAGGAGAGGTGTGTGTGCGGTGAAACTAGATATGAGTAAAGCATATGATATTATTGAAAAGGGCTTCTAGAGTGCAGTGATGATGAGAATGGGTTTTGGACATGAATGGATTTAGAGAGTTCTCGATTGTATCTCTTCTGTTACTTACTCTTTTGTCATTAATGGAAGAGTGAGAAGGGAGGTCCTCCTATCTGGAAGTCCCTGACAGGGTGACTCCCTTTCTCCTTACCTCTTCTTGTTATGTGTTGATGCCTTCTCTGGCTTGATTTCTAGAGCTATGGCAAGCAATTAGCTTTATGGTGTTAAAGTTGCGACTTATGCCCCTAAATCTCACACATATTTTTTGCCAACAATAATCTTTGTAATGGCAAATAGACAACAGCTATAAAATTTGACCCAGACTACTACCATTTATGAGCAGAGTTCAGCGCAAAGAATCAACAGTAAGAAGTCTGAGGTGGTGTTTAGTTGTAACGTGAGGTACGAGGACAAAGTGAATCTGCTCCAGATTTTATATGTAAGATTTTACATGTGAGAGGTGTTGACCACTATGCCAAATATCTTAACTTCCAACTATCTTGGGAAGGTCCAAGAAGGCTGCTTTTGCCGTCTTGAAAGAATGAGTCTAGGAGAAGGTATAGGGTTATAAGGATAAAATGCTCTCAAAACCTGATAAGGAGGTTACTATAAAAGTGGTTGCTCAATCTATTCCATCATATATGATGAGTCGTTTGATTCCCTGAAGGTTCACTGGAAGAGATCCACTCTGTGCTTGCTCGATTCTAGTGGGTTTTTCAGAGAAGAAAAGGAAGTTACACTGGAAGAGGCG
Organism: Carnegiea gigantea; assembly: GCA_029747015.1. Taxonomy (NCBI): domain Eukaryota; kingdom Viridiplantae; phylum Streptophyta; class Magnoliopsida; order Caryophyllales; family Cactaceae; genus Carnegiea; species Carnegiea gigantea. The sequence continues at coordinate 64,656 of JAKOGI010000563.1, read as the reverse complement.
GGAATTCTTGTGCTTACCAAAATCTATGGGGGGAATGAGTTTCAGAGACCTTTGAATGTGTTATAAAGGCCTTGTTTACAGCGATGCAAGCATGTGACTCATGAAAGACAGTGGATTACTAGTACATTAGGTCTTAAAGACCCGTTATTTTTCGAATTTTGATTTCTTAGAATGTTTTTAGGGGCTGTAGAGCTAGTTTTACATGAAAGTGAAAAGCCTTCTTTTGGAAGGCTTGCAATGGAGGATTGGGCACGGAAGAAAAGCCAGGGTATGGGATGAGTTCTAGTCCAAGTTGATACCGTGCTTGTAACCACTTGTACCAATGTGGAGGTCAAATCGAACCTCCATGTCTTTGATCTCATTGATGAACAAATAGGGACCTGAGGAAAGACCTAATATGCAAGCTTTTTTCAAAGGAGTTCACACAGAAAATCCTCAGTATGCCCTTGATCTTTAATGTGACTCAGGATATTAGGTTTTGGTGGCTAGAGAAGCGATGACTCGTTACTATAAAATTGGCATATTTGTTGAGGAGGCTGATTATGGTAGCAGCGCATAGACACGTGGCATTACTGGAGCATATGAAGTGGTGGAACAAGCTTTGGGGCCTTGATGTCCGACCCAAGCTAAACCACTTGTTGTGGAGAGCCCTCAACAATTTCTTGGCCACGAAGCAAAAGCATAGATAATGACATTTGTTGAATGACGCAACGTGTTCAATTTGTAGGGGAAAGGGAAAATCGCTTCTTCACGCTATTTTCGAATGTCTGAGTGCAGCAAGAATATGGGAGAATAACTAGCTCAACCAGATTTATGAAGAAGCACTACATACATCTTTTAATGATCTAGTGGTTTGGTGTTTTGACAAGCTTGAGAGGGAGAAATTTGAGTCCTTGGCTATAATGGTTTGGGCATGTTGGTTGGCCAGGAATATGGTGGTCAAAGGGGGAAAGCCCAAGTTGGCAATTTATGGTGGATGGCTTCCAGCATCTGCTAGAGCATTACAGAAAGTATAAGATTGGCACCTTGGCCTATAGGCTGGCCAGGGGGACCTTATCCTTTGATAGTTGGCAGCCACCTTCAGAAGGTTGGGCAAAAGCTAACATCACTGCAGCAATCGGCGAGGGTATTGTTGTCTGAGGTGGGTTGTTCGTGATGAGGGAGGGATAGTGGTGAAGGTAGGAATCAAGAGGTTAATGTTGTGATAGAGCCTGCCGTGCCAAAAGCTGAAGCTGTGAGAGTGGTGTTAAAATTAGCGAAGGAGGCTGACCGGGATGTGGTGACTATTGGATCGGATTTGCTTGGGACCATATCTAGGTTGCAACACCTATCACATGGACGAAGCCATGTCGAACTGATATTTAATGACACTAGAAGTCTTGCTCTGAGCTGTAAATCTTTTTTTTTTTTTCTAGTCATATTAAGCATGGAAAAACACTACAAGTTCGCAACTCACTTAGTGGCAAGGATAGCCCTGCATAATGGGGATGAACTTGCACTTTGTTCAAACTTCCGATCAATATTTCAACAACAAAAATTCTTAAGTTAAACTGTCTTATATTAGAGTTATTGTGAGGTGCATTCCTTTAGGTTGACTTTTTGAGATTTTGCGGTAGCTAATAATGTGTTTTGGAATAACTTTTTAATTTAGGGGTGACTAATGGCACATCTAACAGTGACTTATATTACAGTCACATCTAAATTTATTATTAATCATCCAATTACAAAAAAAATCACTATAAAAATATACATCTCATAATATATCTTATATGTGATGGTCTCACACAAAATTCAGTGTTTTCACGAAGCAGGCTTGGATTTAGCCTAATAAAAGCACCTCAAGCCTTTTACTTCCCCCCCCCCCAAAAAAAAAAGGGACATTCTGGAAGCTCAGAAACGTCGCTAGTTCTCAACCGAACCCCAGAAGCAAGATTGTCAGAACTCAGAACAGAGCAAAACGACGTCGTAGTCATCCCCTTGCCCCTCGCCCCGTCATCTCCAGGAAGGTTCTACCTCTCTCCCCTGTTACTCCTTCTCCCCGTCTTTCTCCAGTCATTCATACACGTCTGTCTCTGTCTCTGTCTCTGTCTCTCTCCCTTCCTCTCCCCCCCCCCCCCCCGAGTTGTACATGAAGATGGCGCTATCTAGGGTATTCGGACAAGCGTCGACGGCGGCCATGGCGCAATGCCGGCGCTACTTCTTTCTCTCTCCACCACTTCTTCCACCTCAGCACCGCCACTTCTCTCTCCTCTCTACTCCTTTCCTATCTCTGTCCGCCATTTCCAATAAGGTAATGGTACGCCCCTTGTAGGTTTTATGTTCTTCTATTCTCTGTTAATGACACTAGGGTTATGCAAGGGTTTTAGGATTTCCGACTTTGATCATAACTTCTTGTACGCTTTCTGCTTCAACTTCTATCTTGCCATTTCTCTGTTTCTGTGGCGTAATTTAGATTTTGCAGCTTCGAATTCAGATTAGTTTTGATGCTGCAATCATATGGGATCCTTCTTAGGCTTATTAATTATCTGGGAATTAGAGTGGAGCCTTCACTTCACCTCTTGGTGCCCAGTGCGGGTCTTTTGTGACTTTGGACATAATTAGTATCGCTGTATACTGTCTGTTTGATTGTGTGTATTTAATCATCGAATAGGCTTAAGCATGGTGATCCTTTTGTTTCTAATGAATGGAATTTCTAATCTTTTTGTTTGATCGTGTGCATGAATTACATGAGCTTAATGTACGCCAGTCTCGTTGAGCTTTTCCTTTTAAGAGAAGGCAAGGTCCCCCTTTCCTTTTTTATCCCCTGGAAAAAAAAAAAAAAGAAAAAGAAAGAAAGAAAGAGGAAACAAGTGGTGAGGCTTAACCTGAGTTAGAGACTTAGAGTTCCCTAAGCTATTGCTGAGTTCCATAATTGATGAGGGATGACAGCTTTGTAATATTTCATAAGTCATGACTCATGACTCATGGTGCTGTTGGTTCTTGAAATTTAAAGTGTGTGATCATATAACCCATGAATTTTAACTTGCCTAAACAATGTCAGGAATGCCGTATCTGTTGATGTACTGATGGGATCTGGGATGTAGCAGATTTGCACTGTTTAAAAATTCTGAAAGTCTACACCCACCCCCAAAAAAAAAAAAAAACCCTAAAGAAAATTTGAAAATTGAAGGTATTGGACCGCTTGGGTATCAACTGGTGTTTGACTAGTACAGGAGGGGATGGTTCAAGGTGGCCTGTGTTGGTTTTGACCATGAAAAGCTGCATGGTGTCTAGTATCCACAACAGTCTTATGGGAAATTTGATATGATGTTTCTGTGCCTTGTTGTTTGATTTACAATACTCATAAAGTTGCCTATACCTTTCCCTAGAGCATCGCAGCGATAGATAATATAACATTTCAATTAAGCCTTAGACTTATTGCATTAGACAACGCATTTCAAAATTGCTCCTGGCAATCCAAGTTGTAACTTCTAATTACGAGCTGAACCATCTTTTCTTTTTAAATATGGGTAGGCATCTACCTTGAATCATCGATCAAAGAATGTAGTACCTTTTCCACACTGTGGGATGTCAACATCTACTACCACTGAACAAGAGCAAGGAACACCTTCAGAAAATAAAGAGACTGTGGAAAATGAAGAGGCCAATGGAAAGGCTGATGCAGGAGCCCAAGCAGAAGCTGCCATGACTGCAGACGGAAAACCTTCCGAGGAAACATCAGAAACAGGTTCTAGTTGAGCATCAAAATCAACATTTCAACCTGTAAAAGATGGAAAGCTGGACTAAAGAACTCGGTTTTCTGATTCAGATTCCAGGAGAGGTCTCGAAGATCTTTCTAAAGAGGATCTCATCAAACTGGTTTTGGAAAAGGAACAAGCCCTTGAACTGAAGGAGAAAGAGTTTGAAGTATGGAAAGACAGGTTTCTTCGTAGTTATGCTGAAATGGAGAATGTCATGCAACGAACTCGACGTGAAGTGGAGAATTCAAAGAAGTTTGCCATACAGGTTTGTATTGTCGGTTTGTTTTGGACCTTGAGTATGTACCTCATATCTTGTTTTACTTCTTCTGATTATGTCCTGGGCTCTCTATCACAGAGTTTTGCAAAGAGCTTACTGGATGTGGCTGACAATCTAGGCAGAGCTGCTTCAGTTACTAAAGAGAGTTTCAGCAAAATTGATGCATCCAAAGATACAATTGGAGCAGTGCCAATTTTGAAAACATTGCTGGAAGGTGTAGAAATGACGGACAAGCAGCTTGAAGAGGTACTATTGTAATTCATATCCACAGTTCTTCTAAGCTCCTCTCCAAAAATTTTCCCCTCCCCTTTTCCTGATTATTGACTTATCCAGTGGTATCTAAGCAGTCTAGAGTATGCTAGGTGCCATTCTCTACGATTCTCCAAGCTAACTATGGGTTCTTCATTCAGGTTTTCAGAAAGTATGGTATTGAAAAGTATGATCCAATCAATGAGCAGTTTGATCCAAACAGGCATAATGCAGTATTTCAAGTACCTGACAATTCCAAACCGCCTGGGACTGTGGCTGTTGTGCTAAAGGTAATAATCAGCGGTCTTCTTCTGAAGCTTCCTTGAACGTTTGTATGAGTGTCAGCTGATGTAGGGTAGTGTGTTAGCTCTTCTAGCAAAACTAGTTCTGAGTCTTCTACCAGTAATGAGGCTTTTCAGCTGTTGTATGGCCCTGACAATGTTGCACCCTTGCCTACTGTTAGGTGGGCCTTGTAAACTGACCACAACAGTACTGATCCCAGTCTGTGCACACAATATTGATGGGTTGGGTCAGCTTTTCTGCCCATTGACTGTATTCCATCCTGGATTCAGTTCAACCCTCCCCCCCCCCCCCCCCCCCCCCCCCGGTTTCCGAATAATTTGGTTTTCAGAATTGTTTCTCATCCTGTGTGCCTATAGTCAGAAAGATAATATGGCAACATTGGTGATGTTTGGTCAATGAGGCCCATTATGACTGATATATTGATCACTCCAGTGAAATGTTTATCAGGGCTGAATGTCTTCTTTACACAGTAGAACTTCACACTCACCATCATGGTGCATGATTGTGCAGCTTTTCAGGTTCTTTTTTTTTGGGGTTCCGTTATTTGTTGCTGCTGTATTTGTTGTTGATCTTCCCCCAAACAGCAAGAGAGTAGAAAGGGTGGTTGATTTGTCAAGAGAAGAAGGGGGGGGGGGATATGAAGGGCTATCTCAAGCAGGTTTTAAGTTGATCTGGTTATGCAGCCCAACAGTTGTTCTCCCACTTGAACAATGTCAGGTCTTCTTTACACAGTAGAACTTCACACTCACCATCATGGTGCATGATTGTGCGCCTTTTCAGGTTCATTTTTTGTGGGGTTCCGTTATTTGTTGCTGCTGTATTTGTTGTTGATCTTCCCCCTTCAGTAGAAAGGGTGGTTGATTTGTCAAGAGGGGGGGGGGGGGAGGGGGGAATATGAAAGGCTATCTCAAGCAGGTTTTAAGTTGATCTGGTTATGCAGCCCAACAGTTACATTGGCCTTAGCACCTGCCTGCATGGGCATGAATGTTGGAAGTTGTCTTTGATATTCCGTTTATGATGTCTGCTATGCATAGGAACCTCCCTAGTTTGTGGCACTTAATGCTATTAGAAGTTTGAAGAAGGTTCATCCCCTTCCTAGGAGTCAAGCATTTTGCCTTGTCTGTTTTTTTTTTTTTTGGGGGGGGGGGGGGGGGGGCGCTAATTTTGCCTTTTCTGTGATTGTTTTCTTGTTATTATCCTTGCCATGCTGCACTATGAGAGGTTTCTCTCAAGCATTTAAGGATTTCTGTTGTTGGTCATGGCTGCTAGCCTCTCCCTGTATTGTCTATGCTAACCACTAATTTGAAGATAACAGGCTGCACCATGGCAAGCACCTTGTTACTTGCAACTTAAATATTTATTGTTACTGTCATTGTTGCCTTCACTGTTCATATTCATCCTTAAGGAGTTGCATCGATTTTTTGCTTCATTGCAAAGAAGTCTTTCATGCATTGCATTGAAGGTTGTTTAAGTTGTCATGAGGGCTTCTATCAGTGATTCATTTTGAGATGTGCTATAAACTGGCTTTTGATGTTTCGTGGAGTTTGGCTATATCCTTCATGAGCTAATGAAGATCCTATGTGATGTTCATGCAGTCTGGCTATATGCTTCATGATCGGATCATCCGCCCAGCTGAAGTTGGCGTCACAGTTGCTGTCGAAAATAAGGAGGCCAACTCAGAGGCAGCTGAAAATAAGGGGGCCAACCGTGAGGCTGTCGAAAATAAGGAGGGCAACTCTAAGCCATAGCTCAGTGAGCGTATCCTAGGGTCCCAGCAGAACCCGTCTCTTATACTTAAATCTGAAAACTTCCCCTGATGCTTGTCATGGCCAAATGTACCTATGTTTCTCTTTAGTGGATATGGTTAGTTTCCGTAAGGGGAAGGTTTTGGTCACGTCTCCAATTTATTGTTTTATGGAAGGCATACCCAGTCATCTTTTTGCTTGATTCATGGCTCGCATTGATGTGGCAAAATGGGTGGACCTGTTAGTTCTGATGGGCGGGTCAAATACGGGTCGGGTGTATTCGAATTCGGGTGTATTTCGGGTTTGGGTAAAATATAGGCATGTGTATATAGGTTTTATGTGTTTCGGGTCAATCCAACGGTTTTAGAGCGTTTTTTTTTGTTTTTTGTGAGTTATTTTTCTTTTGCCAAAATCAAAAATTTGGCATATTTATTATTCAAAAATTGCCAATATTTAATGAAAAAGCATAATAATTGTAATTTCTCAAAAGAGTATTAAAATATTGTAACTTTTGATTATGACATATGGCTGTCATAAATGGGCGGGCAAAGAATTGCATCTATTTGAGTTGGGTGGGTCAACTCGTATATTGAAATAAGGTTGCTAGTGGGTTGAATCATTTATGGGTTAGCTTATTTATTATAAGAGTATGGTAATGGGTTAAAGTAGTTCGATCTGCTAATTTGTCATTTAATCATTAGATTTTTTTCAACTAACATACGAAAGTCCTACGAAGTACACTTTATTAATGAATTGACCCTAACACGAACATAATCGACCCACGCCCATTTTCTGCCACTAGCATCATAGTTCAAGTTCGGTTAGAATGAAAATCAAATAAAAGGAAATTAAAAAAGTACAAGATATTTTCTTTTAGTTATAATATAAAAAATTTAGATTATTACAAAGTAATTTATTAAAATATGGTTAGACATATTTATTTCACTATATGTATAATGATATGACTTATGCCACTCGATATTTGTCTTGTTTTAAATTGATTTTTCTATATATTAAATAGTCATTTCATACAATTTCATACTCATTTCTTGAAGTTTTTCATTTTTTAAGTTGCGTATGATGTTATTTTAAGATAATGGAGTGGGGAAAGAAAGGGTACCATTATGTAATTTGTAAACGGACGCAACGGTACCCTTTAACTTGTAAATGGACACAATAATTATGAAATGTCTCTTTAAACTATTCGATATAACTGACAACCATTATTGTTAAGATGAACAAATTAGAGAAAAATTAAAAAATAAGGACATAATCTTCGGGTCACGCGGGCTGGTTTGGGTTCGGGTCGGGTTTGACCCTCTAATTTGTGGATTTTTCGGGTTCAGTTTATTTTGGGTTCGAATCGAGAAAATCGTATTTAAAACGGGTTCAAATTGAATTTTCAGATCGGGTCAGTTTTTACTAGGTCTAGGTGAAGTTAGAAGGTGTAAGGGGCGTTGGCTGACACCCCAACCTTTTTGGGGAAAAAAAAATATATATTGGAATTTCTAGGGAAAAAAATAAAACGTGTATGCATATTAGTTAGTGCGCTCAAGTACCATGATGTGGTTATTGGTTGGTTTGAGTGCGTGTATGTTTGCTTTGGGTATGTGTAGGTAATGTGCTTGAATTCGGGTGCTTACATTGTGTATTTTTTTTTTTTTAAACTTGCAATTTGGGCCGAGGAAATCAAAGCAGCATGGTGCTTTTGCCACTCAAGAGTAGCCAAGTAAGCATGCAACACCCCCAAAGCCATGGGCACAATAGTATTCCCAACCAAAGTCAAAGAAATCATAGCCTATCTAAACACTCTTGGGCAAATACTATAATTGTTTGCCCTGCATCCTCATCCTGTATCACCATTATGCCAAGTTGGATCATCCTAAATATCCAACAACAACTTCATCAATATCCCAAATAACCTATGAATGAACTAGGGCAACTTCCTCATCATCCCTAGCGCCCTCTCTCTCCTCGGCAATCGCAATTACGAAGTTAATTGTCGAATGCCAAGTCCCTTCTTTGAGGGATTCGGCCTCGTCAGTTTGCAACATTGCTCCGACCACATCATCCAACTGTCGCCTTAGGAATTGCGGCTTGGCTCCTGAGCTGTTGCCTTGCATCCACAATTCAAGGCCTCGATCAAGGTCAGCATCATTGGCAGGAGCAAGTCCTCAAAAACTTGTTATTGCTTACTTGTTTATATTTAATTTACTAATTTTCATTAAATTTGTGTTAAATAAGTGACTAATTTAGTGATTTACTCATTAATTAAGAAACTAGGGTTTTATGCTTCTTGATTTAAGGATTTAGGAATTGGGATTGAGGCAATTTGTTCAAACAAAGAAGCATTTGAGTTTTCCCTACCTACGTCAACTTTTGAAATTGGCATTGATTTTACCGGTTTCCACGACAACTATTGAAAGAGTATTCTCTGCGACAAAGTTCATTGAGACCGAATTATGCAATGAAATGTTAGATAAATTTTTAAATGATACTGTTGTTACTTATTTTGAGATTGATCTTTTTAAAAGTTTGTCAAACGACGATATCATGCTTTACTTTCTAAACACGAGATCTCTGATAAACCTTCATTTTGACCTTATTTTAGCCCCTAGTTGATTCCTTTTTCCATTTTCATATTTGATCTTGAGGAGAAGGGATCAAATTAGCTTCCTTTGGTCTAAATGTTGCTCATATAGTAGTGTTTTGTATTTTCAGGAGTTTCTATCAGGAAACTGAGAAAATCCGTTAGCATTGGTAGAAAGGAGGGTTAAGTAGATGAGCTGTAAGTCAAAAAAGAGGCCCGGTAGACCCAGAGATTCGGCACGAGGACCCCATGCTTCGCGACACAATCATCCCACACTGAAACTCCACGAAGACGTAGCTAGAAAAGTGGCACGGTCACCCCGTGCCGGGTGGCACGACGATGCCACTCCAGTCTGCCGCGCGGCTGTCGCGTTTTAACATCCTTTCTCGGTTCTTCTTGGCGGCATCTCTAATTGATTATTTTTCCTTTCGAGAGAGCACTCGTTAGAGGGATTTCTAGGGTTTTATTTAGAGAGTTTATTTAATGCTTTTGGATTCGATTTACCAACATTGAAGATTGTTCTACATTCATTCAGCAATTAATTCAAGTTCGTTTCTTTCTCCTTTCTCTTCTGATATTACTTTCTAGCGTTTTGGTTGTTCATTCATGTTTGTTGAATTGGGTTTAGTGATTTGTGCTTTCAATATCATTGTATGCTAAATCCCCTATCTTAGGTTGGGATTAGCTCCTATTATGCGATTTGAAATCATGTTCTAGGCTTTGTAAATGAATGCCCATGTTTATGATTGAAATCTCACTTTGCACACCATATGTTTGATGAATTAGGTGAGAGGGATGTATTCATGTTCTTAATTAGGCTTTGGGACTTCAAGGAGAGTTGAATCCTTTATCTGGAGCGACTTTGTGAGCAATTGATTTTTCTAACGTGAAAACAGTAAGGGTTTCAATTAGGAATTAAAGGTTATTTAATCTTATGGCTTGTCGATCTTAGTTTCATGAAAATAGATAACAAAGATTAATTAGCCAGTCTAATGACCTGTAAAAGTAGGCATAGATATGTTTAAATCTCTAACCATTCCATCTCAGTTATTTGCGTGGGCAGGTTTGCATAAACTAGTTCAAATTCTAAAGAGCATAATAGTGTGGTGAATCTCAATCTAGGATTTTTATCATTTATTGATTTCGTTTAATCAAACAACTTTCAACAAATGAAACTAATGCCTTTCAGTTTTCTTCAACCTGAGTTGCTTTGCCTAGATTAAGTAATTTAATTAGTTCTCGTAGTTGAAAGCATGGATAGGACCCGTCCTCGTCAGTTGCTAGCTATAGCTACACCGTGCGCTTGCGGTATAAATTTAAGACATCAAGTTTTTGGCATCGTTGTTAGGGAACTTGTTTCTTTCAATATCAGAATCGGTTACAATACTCTAGACTAAGCTTTTGTTTTCTTTTTTGTAGTTTGGTTCTTCTTTGTTCTTGCTTGATACCATTTACGTTGGGTATAGTGTTTGCTTTTGTATGCACAGGAGGAGCCAAGGGAATCAAACTCTTGTCCCACTCAATCCTGAGATCGAAACAACTGTACGCCAGCGAGGCGGAGGAGCAAGAAGAAGAAAGAGTGTAGCAGCGGTGATAGTAAGGCAAGACAATTGGGTGTTGCACGACTACACCCTATCGTAAGCATCGGGTATCACATAATCCATTATGAACCCAACAGTCAAAGCAAACAACATCGAGCTCAGTCCTGTGCTCATCACCTTTGTAGAGCAGGATCAGTTTGGCGGACATCCCTCAGACAGCCCCAATACGTTGCAAAATGTGACACTATCAAGCTGAACGGGGTGTCCACCGACGCTATTCGGTTGCAGCTCTTTCCCTTCTCACTGAAGGATAGAGCCAGTGACTGGTTGTAGAATGAGAAGCCCAACTCATTTACCACTTGGGAGACTCTCTCCAAAGCCTTCCTCAGCAGGTATTTTTCGCCAGGCAAAACTGTAAAGCTAAGGACTGATATCACCTAATTCACTCAGTGAGATGGAGAGTCCTTGTATGAGGCTTGGGAGAGGTTCAAGGACCTACAGCGTCAGTGCCCACATCATGGTGTTCATGATCGACTTTTAGTCCAAACGTTCTATAATGGGTTAGAGCAGTCGGTGAAGATATCTGTAGACGCTGCAGCAGAAGGGGCTCTGATGGGAAAGTCAATTGAGGGGGAAAAGGCTTTGTTGGAAGAGATGGCCTCCAACAACTATCATTGGTTGAGTGAGAGAGCCACCTCGAGGAGGAGTGGTGGCAAATACGATGTTGATGCCATGACATTCCTAGCCAGCAGGGTGGATGCACTGGCACAGAGGCTTCGCAAAGTGGATACTTCCCCTATCCCAGGAGGTTCTTCAAGATCATCAGTTGGGGTCTACGCAGTTTACGAGACTTGTGGAGTGCAGGAACACACATCTGTTGACTACTACAAAGGTCTCTCTACCATTGAGCATGCCAACGTCGTGCATAATTTTAACCCCTCACCACAGAACGATCCATACCCTAATACTGACAGTTCAGTTGGAAGAGCTACTTCAACCCCTGTTACAGGAACCCCAACCCTCAATCTCAGAATGCCATATAGCTACCTGCGTTCAAGTATAGTGCCGCCTACACCCCACCACCACCACCACCTCCACACCCCAAATCAAACTTGGAGAGTCTCATGGAGCAATTCATAGCAACTTAAAGTAAGACTAATGAAACTCTTAGTGCGTCGATCAATTAGCTGACATCCAAGTTCGATGTTATGGCCTCCCATCAGAGGGTAATGGATACTCAGATTGCGCAGATTGTCCAGTAAGTCAGCAGTCTGTCCAGGCCTCGGGGACAACTATCAGGCCAGCCTGAGACTAACCCCAACGGCCACATCAACACCCTTTTTCCAGTGAGCAAGGGGTTAGAGGAGAGCTCTATGATGGTTCTCCAATAGACAATTCCAGTTTCTAATTCTATAGGAGCTGATGAGCAGAAGGAGGAGGGAAATTTAAGCTCTATTGGGAAGGTTAGTCCTCCACCTCCAGCTCGCCCCTATCAACCACCTGTACCCTACCCTCAGAGGTTAGCCTAGGAGAATCTCTCTTAACTTGAGCCCAGATTCGTGCGATTCCTGGATGTTCTAAGGCAGGTCTATGTCAATGTCCATTTCTTAGAGGCTCCAAAGGAGCACCAGGACATTTGAAATTTTTGAGAGAGCTTCTTTCTAAGAAAGGAGAGCATGGGGTAGCCTCAGCTACACCCATTGGAAAGGTGTGTGGCATAGTTCTGCGAAGCAAGACACCTTCCAAGCTGCAGGACACAGGTAGTTTCTCCATCCCCTGTGCTATAGGGGATCTGTAGATTGAGGGAGCTCTTTGTGACTTGGCGGCTAGTGTGAGTGCGATGCCAGTTTAACCTGCAATTCACCAGTTTGACCGTTCAGCTAGCAGATTGCTCAACCAGGCAACCTGTAAGTATTCTGGAGGATGTTCCAGTTTAGGTGGGCCAGTTCATCATCCCATCTAATTTTATTGTCATAGATATAGATTGGGACTTCCAGGCCCCTCTCATTCTGGGGAGACCGTTCCTAGCTACTGCTGGGGCGGTGATCGATGTACAGGTTGGCACCTTATCCTTTTAATTGGATGGGGATAGGGTGGATTTCTGTTTCCCTCCACCCACACCATCTTCAGTGCCTGCCAGCCCTCCATGTCCAGTAGCTCCTGTGCATCATGTCCCGCCCGCAGCTATTTCAAAGACTAAGGTGTTTGATGGAGATGGGGGATCCTGTATTAGGCCTGTAATTCTGTCTGATCCTCCTGCGCCAATCCCAACTACTCTTGGGATCACTTCTACCTGTACTAGGGAGATAATGGACCATACACCACCATTCAATATCTCTTTAGGTGGAATTGTGGATTTTAGGCACTAGGTTGAAAGACATCACTTGCATTCGCATCATATAGATATGATAACATATAGTTTTACTAGGTTGTCCTTGTATTTTTTTCTTTAATAGAGCATGTAGTTTAGCGTATATAGGTTAGATTTTACATCTCAAAAGGAGAAGTGATCGAGTTGGGAGTTCATAAGTATTATAGGTACTACTTCTTATCCTCATCTTCATTATCCTTTATACATTTACTGCTTTCTTAATTAGATTTAATGCTTTCTGAGTAAAAAAGTTACCTAAAAGTTTGCGAAAACCCCTCATATGACGAGAACACAAGGGGTGATGATTGATAGATCCTATTGATCTATGTGTTGAAGTGCAGCCTGTTATGGTGTGAGTTTTGTGAAAATGTGTTTTGCATAACCATCAGTAGTTCCTTTGCCCCATGCTGCATGTCAAATTTCCCTTGAGACTCAAGTGATTTAACTTGATTGACCTTGATAAGTGGGACGTATATTGGAGTAAGTTGCTTGACTGTAGTAGATTTACCAGTGAGATTTTGAGTCTAATGACTATTCATTGCATATAGTTTCATACTTCCTTTCATGTGTGACTCATCCATCATTGCATCTCTAGAACTTGGTTTTGTTCTCTTTGAAATTACATTCAGCATATGCATATGTTAATATGATTGAGGTAATTTTTGTTCCATTTAGCCACATAAGCCAAAAAGCCACCCATTGATGTGTACTATCCCCTTTGTTAGCCCTTTGTGTTTTTCCCCTTGTCTTTGCTGTTACACCTTACGCAGTACATACTTGGCCTATCTATATTTTCCATATCCTTGTCAAGGTCTAGTGGAGCAACACTTCTATTTGAGTTAGGTTTGCTGTGGAGGTTAGTTTACCTTTGGTATTTTATTAGTGGCTTGTTTGGGAGGATTCTTGATTTGAGTTTGTATTTCTCATGCCATTCACATGTCGTTTTTCAATTCAAAGAAAAGAAACAGAAAAGAAAAAAAAAAGGGAAGCAAAGAAAAAGAAAAAGAAAAGAAAAGAAAGGAGCAGAAAAGTTGTGAACAAAGTGATTGGCATGAGGGTAATGCAATAAAATTATTTAATTCCTCCCTTGAGGTTTTTGTGGGGCTTGTTGCTCAATTTTCAATTATGGTTTGAAGTTGTTGTTCCGGTATTAGTTGTGAAAATTGTTTTTTTGCTCCCTAGTCTTTTGACTATTAGCTCCACTCTTCCCAAATTTACTCCACTTCTCACCCTTTACCCTTGGCCCCATTACATCCTTTTTACAAGTCCTCATGATTGGCATATTATATTTTGTATCAAGTGGTGAAGAATCAAAAACTCTACCAAACTTATGGTAATTTGCTTTATTGGATAGAGTATTAAGTGCACCCTTGTTGCATATTCTAAACATATTGAAAAAAGCGTTCCACTTTGTCCTAAAGTAAGGTTCTACTGGTCTTGCTTCCTCACCACTTATTGAAGATGACCTTGTCTTGCTTTGTGCTTCAATACTGGGGATTTGATGTGTTGCATTTAGGTGGGGGGCTGTAAGACCCGCGTTCTTTATTTTATGTTAAGCTGACTGTCTTGCCTTCTACGTTACAAAATTCATATTTTCATTAACTATATAAGTTAAATTATTATCTATGTGCCTATATGATCGATAATTTTATTAAAAAGAATATTTCATCGCCATCTATATTATTATTGTTATCGTTGATAATTTAGAAAATTTTTGAGTTGATGTGAACTCATACCTTTAAATTCGTTATTCGATTTATTTTGTCGCTTTCCGAATTTAGTTAGGATGCTGATTTTAAGACGTTTCAACCCAAGTCTAGACTGAACGTTAACGAATTTGGGATCAGGAATCTAGTTATAGTAGCATTTGAGTACGAAAGAAACCAAAAAAAAAAAAACCAAGGGGGGTCGAAGCCCCCTTCTTCTTCTTCTCCACGCAAGTGAGCATGGGGGTTCTCAAACCCTAGCCCCGTGAGCCACCAACCATCAGAGAGAGAGGGGTGGACTGAGAGAGATAGTGGAGGGTCGAGGGACACCGGTCGCTGGCGGCTGGCCAGCGTCGCACCTGCTGTGACCCCCTTCCACAACTCCACGGTAAGCAACACAGAGAGAGATTGAAAGGGAGAGGAGAGGAGGGCGCCGACAACTGAAAAGATGGTCGGTGCGGCCAGACCTGCACGTAAACCCGCGACCTCCTCCAAAGGGAGACCCAGAGAGAGAGAGAGAGGCTGAGTGAATGAGTGAGGGAGCAGTGGCGTGACCGAGGCCAGTGACCACGCGGCGGTTGAGCTTGGTTCTGGTGGCCACTACTAGTAGCAACGTCAACAGCAACAAAAAAAGGGGAAGAAACCAGGTCTAGGTGGTTGCTTCGGGTCTGAGTATAGCAGGTAGAGGGTCGAGTTTCTGGTTTCAAGCAACCAAATCGGTTTCAAAAATCACCCAATCGGGTCCTTAGTTTGGAGTCCATGTAGGTGTTTCTCACCTCCTAAGTATTAGTAATTTCGAAAATGTTTTATCCCTTAGGTTGTGAGGATGTCAGTTTAGGATTAGTTAGATTAATTAGAATTATGATGACTAATTATGCATGTTATATTTAAACTAAAATCGATTGAGATAATGCATGTTAGCTGCTGCCCAAACGACCAGATTTAAACTGAATTATATGTCTGAATATACTACTTAAAATAGGTTAGAAGAATCTGTTTAGTTAGGGCATAAAGTAAGCTCTTTGAAATTGTAAGAATTGGTGGCTTTCATGTTTAGCAAAATTGGGTATATGTGAGTAAAGAATACTTCAACTCGATATATTTTAAGTTTAGTTAATTCATGCCTGAAAGTAACTTCGAAATAACCTAATAATGCTTTGAATCTATATATGTTAGTTTAGTTAATTAATGCTTGAAAGTGGCTTCGAAATAACCTAAAAATGCTTCGAATCGATGTATGTTAGTTTAGTTAATCCATGCTTATAAGTGACTTCAAAATGACCTAAGGATACTCAGAATCGATGCTTTTTATTTTAGTTAATTCCTACTTGAAAGTGTCCATGAAACGATCCAAGAGCATTTTAAATTGAAGCATGATAATTTAGTTAATCCTTGCTTGAAAATGTCTTCAAGGTAATCTAGGAACGCCTTAAAAGCGATGCATCCTAAGTAGGTAATTCGTAACGATTCTGAAACGATCTAGTAACCTTGGTTAATTAAAACATAATCAAAACCGTTATTTAGATTAGTTTATGTATGAAAATGACATAGGTTTGGCATGCTTATTCTTTAATTACGAATTATGAATGCATAGTTGGTTCCATGCTTTATTAGTTCATTATAGCTTGCCAAAGGCCTTATTTAAGTTAGTGTTACATGTACTTATTTAATTATGGATATCGTAATGTGTCGCTGATTGGACGTCGCTTGCTCGATAAGTTTAAATGCTGCTATTACACAGTCTTTGTGATTTTTATGAATGTTATGCTATGGTTATGGAAATGAGACCGAGTTGGTAGTTGGATGGCTTGAGGAAGAACTAATAAGAATTTGAGGTTCTTTGTGGTTGGTGCTGTGTGAGGAGGGAGCCTGGGTTGTGATTGACCGCAATCGTGTGGATTGCGATGCCATGTGTGGCTTATTCTGCTGAGTTGATTATGAAGTGTTTGAATGCGTTACGTGAAAACCTCCTTCCCTTTATGTCATTAAGTTTCATCTTGCGAGTAAGGGTGAGTTTGAAAAAGAAGGTTTTCATGGTTATAACTAATAGTAGTCATAACTATTAGTAATCAATGGCCTATTTTAACTATATAAATACAGTTTTGAGAGTGAACCTGCTAGAATGGAGGAATCCCTAAGGAGTTTAAATAAAAAGAGAGTGCGTTGTATGAAAAAGGATTTCGCTGTGAGAGGCAGTAAAGTTATTAGCCGCTATGACCATACGCTTTAAATTGGCTAAGATAATGTACTTTGGACACTATGATATGAATGACGGGAGTGAACTCGCTAGAACGAGGGAATCCGCAGCCTAGGAAAAAAGTCCTAGTATTAGGAAACCCTAGAAGACCTTGACGAGGGTAATGGTCCAATATGTTATATGTAGTCATCCTGGGAGTAAGAGCTTAAGCGTGAGCGTTAGGTCTCACTATGGGGTTGAGAGTAGATCTCACCCAACCAGCACCCTATACTAATAAGCAGAAAAACAGTTGGCATTTCGCCATTTTAAATATTTTGGGAAAAAGAAAGATTTAAGGGCCATTAAGAGGCTAGATTTAATGAAATGTGAAAAGCTTATAAGGGTCATTATGGGACCAATACGAAAGGATTTCTTTGAAAGAATGTGAACCTCAAGAGGTTATGAAAAGTGTTTTCAAAGAAAGAAAGGAAAATTTCTATAAATGCCTAATGAAAAAGATTCTTATGCACAGTTGAATGCGATTTCAAGTAATATGTGGTCATATTCTTATAATGCATCGAGCATATGAGTTTGAATGTGCATGTTTTGTGAAAGAAAGCTCCTTGCATAATCTCTACTCCATGTGTTTAAGCATCTCGTGTAAGTGAATTAGATAGACAAGGCATAAATCACGTATTATATCACATAGTCTATAGTTGAAAATTAACGAAATTCTCTGTCGCTCAGAAAGAAGAAAAGAAGAACTTTGTGCATATCCTGTGCTTATTTTATGAATGAGTGTTTGAATGAAAATTCAAGTAAGGCATGACTATGTCCCTAGTGAATCAAACATTTAAGATTTGAATGTGCGTAACATATGAAAGAAAGTTCTGTGCTTAGCCCTCATTGCTTGCTTATGTGTTCAAGTGCTTGTTAGTAAAGAAATTTGATCATTCAGGGACCTAGAAATTGATTTGATTCGCTAGAATGAGGTTTATGGGTAATGATCCGTTCTTGGGGACTATGATTGCCTAATATGATAGTAATACATTAATACGTGATATGTGACTATTAAAGGTATTACTGCCTGCAACGGTTTTGATTTTAAGGGGTCGGGGAATACTCACTGAGCGTGTGATTGCTCATCCCACTACTCTTTCCCCTTTTTCCCCAGGTTTTCTTTGTGATAGGCAGAAGCCAATTCATTTATGTCAAAATGGAAGTTATTCTCGCTTAAAGGAGAGTCATGTGTGCTCACAGTGGAGTAGTCTTGCTGTTTAATGATGTTACAGAATGTATTCTTAGTTGTAAATGTATGTAAACAAGTATTCTAGTTCATGTAGTGCATTCGGTTTAGGAGTCGCTCCGTACGGCCATGTGAGCCAACCATCTAATTTGTCAATTGTTTTTTTAGCTGAAGTTAGTTACGTTTTGAGATGTAAACTCCGGTACTCCGATTGTGTGAACCATTGAGTTGTATCTTTCATTTCTCCTTTATTAATGAACCATATTGTTTGATGTACTCTGAGCGAGTTGCTCGTTGAGTTATGAACTCAGCTTATTTTAGAATTTTTGACGCTTCTGTTGATTGCAGGGATTTATTGTAAGACTTTTAGCCCGTGAAATGGTTAGTTTTTAAGGAAAACTTTGCCCATTTCACCTCAGAAGTTAAGTAGGATTCGAGAAAAAACGTAATACTCCTAACCCTAGGGGTTGGGAGTGTTATAGGGGCTTCATGGATGGGAGTGTGCGCATTTTATTGAGATTGTTTCACATCTTTAGACCTGTCAATTCGGGTGGGGGGGTCAAATACGGGTCAGGTATATTCGAGTTTGGATAAAATACGGATCGGGTGTATTTCGGGTTTGGATAAAATACGAGCGGGCGTATTTCGGTTTTACGGGTATCGAATCAACCCAATGGGTCTGAAGTGCCTTTTTAGTGAATTTTTTTTTTTAAATCAAAATTCGGCATATTTATTACTTAAAATTTCCTGTATTTAATGAACAAGTATTGTAATTGTAATTGTAATTTTTTCAAAGAATATCAAAATATCCAACACTTTTTAACATGATATACGAAATTCATGTGCGGGTGAACAATGAGTCACATTTGGATGCATTGGCTTGTATATTAAAATATTAATAATTGGTCGAATCATTCATGAGTCGACCCATATAATGCATGTTAACGAGCAGGAGCGGTTCGACCCGTTAATAGTTCGTTTAATAATTTGATGTTTCGTTAATTAACCTAGCATTACCTAATCAGGCATGCTTTATTAGTACGTCGATCCTAACACGAACATAAGTTGGTCTGTTGCCCAACATTGCATCAGATTCGAGACCAATTAGAAGGAACCCAAACAAAAAAATATTATATACGTGCAAGATATTATAATTATCTATTAATTATAAAATCAAAATTTTAGATTATTATAGAATAATCTTATTTAAAATGCGATAAGACGTATTCATTTTACCAAGAATATAATGGTATGGCTTGCACATTTTCAATACTTATCTAATTCGAAATTGTTTTTCTTTATATTAGAGTTGTTCCATGGCCATTTTCTAAAATTGTACCATTTATAAGGTGTATATGACGTTTTATGAGAAAAAACGGGAACCATTCTTAATGTGTGGAAGGATGTGATAATTGTATCATATCCTTCTAAATGATTCGTTATAATGAAAAACTATTATTGTTAAGAGGAAAAAATTAAAGAAAATAAAAGGTAAGTATATAATATTCGCGTCAAGTGGGCGGATTCGGGTTCGGGTCGGGTTTGACCCAAAAATTTATGGGTTTTTCGAGTTCGGTTTATTTCGGATTCGAGTCGAGAAAATCGTGTTCAAAACTTTCGGGCGGGTTCTGGTCGGGTTTTCGGATCGGGTCAATTTTTGTCAGGTCTACACATCTTGATTTGGCCGCCCTTAATGCATGATTTAGCTTGATGTATCGATTGTTCATCTCTTGCCTTAGGAGGCGTGTGACTAGAGCTTTATCTCCATCTTTGATCTTTCTTGAGCTGGTCTTGCTTAAGGACAAGTAAGAGATAAGCATGGAGGAGTTGATAAACCTCTATTTCGACCTTATTTTAGTCCCTAGTTAATTCCTTTTTTCATTGTTTTCATGTTTGATCTTGAGGAAAAAGGGTCCAATTAGCCTCCTTTGGTCTAAATTTTGCTCATGTAGTGGTATTTCGTGTTTTCAGGAGTTTCTGTCAGGAAACCGAGAAAATTCACTAGCATTGGTAGAAAGGAGGGTTAAAAAGACGAACTGCAAGTCAGAAAAGAGGTTGAGTAAACCCAGAGATTCGGCATGGGGACCCCATGCTTCGTGGCACAGTCGTGCCACGCTGAAACTCCACGAAGACGCAGCCAAAAAAGTGGCATGGTCACCCCATGCCAAGTGGCACGACCATGCCACCCTAGTCTGTCGCGTTTTAACATCCTTTCTTGGTTCTTTTTGGGGGCATCTCTGATTGATTATTTCTCCTTTCGAGAGAGCACTAGTTAGAGGGATTTCCAGGGATTTATTTAGAGAGTTTATTTCATACTTTTGGATTTGATTTACCAACATTGAAGATTGTTCTAGATTCATTCAGCAATTAATTCATGTTCATTTCTTTCTCCTTTCTCTTCTGATATTACTTTCTAGTGTTTTGGTTGTTCATCCATGTTTGTTGAATTGGGTTTAGTGATTTATGCTTTCAATATGATTGTACACTAAATCCCTTATCTTAGGTTGCGATTAGCCCCTGAAATCATGTTCTAGGTTTTGTGAATGAATGCCCATGTTTATGATTGAAATCTCACTTTGTACGCCATGTGTTTGATGAATTGCCTAAGAGGGATGTATTCATGTTCTTAATTAGGATTTGGGACTTCAACGAAAGTTGAATCCTTTATCTGAAGCGACTCTGTGAACGATTGATTTTTCTAACGTGAAAATAGTTAGAGTTTCTATTGGGAATTAAAGGCTATTTAATCTTGTGGCTTGTCGATCTTAATTTCATGAAAATAGATAACGAAGATTAATTAGCCAGTCTAATAACCTGCGAAAGTAGGCGTAGATGCGTTTAAATCTGTAACCATTTCATTTTAGTTATTTGCGTGGGCAGGTTTGCATGACCTAGTTCGAATTCCAAAGAGCATAATAGTGTGGTGAATCCCAATCTAGGATTTTTGTCATTTATTGATTTTGTTTAATCAAACAGCTTTCAGTAGATTGAAACTAATGCCTTTCAGTTTTCTTCAACATGAGTTGCTTTGCCTAGATTGAGTAATTTAATTAGTTCTCGTAGTTGAAAGCAAGTTCCTATGGATACAACCCATACCTGCTGGTTGGTAGCTACAGCTATACCGTGCGCTTGCGATATAAATTTAAGACATCAATCTCATCGAGGACGACTTTTTTGAATGTATTAGCTATGCACTTCATTTGTAGAACTTATGTTAAGGTTTATGTTTTGGCATTTTTAAAGTCGACACTCCTTGCCTTAAATTCTGGCTACGCTTGTTCCACACTCAACATTCATTCTCCTAATCCATGCGGTTAGTGAGCCTTTTACTAGGTTATAATTGTAAAAATGCTTGTCTTCTATCATAATTTTTACCTTTTTTATAGCTTGTTCGTTTTTGTGGTATTTATGTCAAAGAATTACTTTTCCGAAAGTTAATATTGGAATTTTATCGATATGACAACATTTGAGTGAAAAGGATCTTTACAAGAAAAAGGACACATATTTAAAAGAAAAAAAATGTTCCCAAGAGATTTCTCAGGGGGTAAAAGTATACTTCGCATACACACAAAAGCTACTTGATATAGACAACTCATATGATCCAATCTAATACTACATATAAAAGAGATGTAATCAACAATTCACTCCCCTTTATTTTCAGTGCATTGCTCAATTGTTCCTCTGATGCCCCATAGTTTTAAATCTTAGCCATTAATCCTCTTTGTTGACTTTCATACTTCAAAAAAAAAAAAAAGGCAGACAGCCCATTTGTTATCTTGTTTGGATGAGAAGCGGTTAATTTTTTTTTTCTCTGTACCCTCCTAACAACGTCTGTCGGGTGGTGTGGCTCTTTTTCATTCTTTACCTGAAAAATACACGAGCTAAAAAAATGTAAATTCAATCTCCTCCTTTAAGATCGTATCTTCCCCTTCATGATCATCTGCTCCTTATCACTCTCACTCTCGTCCAAGATTAAAGTCACCATCGCTAAGTGCCCACCTCCTAATTGGTAACTTAATTTTGGTTTTCGTTTTTTCCTTACTAATTAATTGTTACTAGTGATTTGTCTCTTTTTTCTAATATAATCGCCGTCTTTTCTATTTTTCTCCCCTAAGGGTTTTCTTTAAAAATAAATCATCATTTGTCTTTGTGCCAAATATAGATCACTAATTGTAACAAAAACCTGACAGTCAAAGGTCTCAGATTTTATACCGTAGGATATGCAATTTCACTTCTCATAATACCATGCGATTTGCATTCAAATAGAAATGGACATTTCTTTTGAATATTAATTTTTTTACTGTCAACTCGGATATGGAACTTGGGATAAAATATTGTTACTTCATTTTTCTTCCTTAAGAAAATATCTCTACAAATGTTTTTAATGGCTTTTATTTTAAATTCCCTTACTTCAGAAACATCTCGTGGTTCACCAATTATTTTGAATTCCACGTTGCCAATTAGTTGATGATTTTGGGTTTTGGATGACTTTTAAATTTTAGTTTCAAACTACAAATTATTCATAATTACTTCATACTTTTGGCTGATTCTGCAAGCATATTGTAAGCCAATAAAAGATTAGGAGAAAAGAAACAATTACACTTGCTAATTGGGCATGGAACAAGTATGAAGTTCGGTATGTTTTGAATGTGTTCGACTATTGACTTTTGATTTAATTGGAATTTTTAATGTGCATTTGATTTTCTTCTTCTTCATTTCGCTCACTGCTACCTTCGGCCTCATCTCCTGTTCTGTGGTTGTACTTTGATTTTCTTTATAAATTGTGTTCTGTTAGTAATTAAAGAACTCTAGACCTTGCTATTTTTTTTTTTTTCCCCGGGTGGGTGAAGGCCAGATATGGAGAGCAGTTGTCATGCTTGGTTACTTTAGTCATTCATCTGCTTTATTCCCTCTTTTTTTTTTTTTTTTTCCCCCTTGTTGGTTCACTTGAAACTATGTTTCTTTCTTAATCTAAATTTTAAATGTATCTTTCGTTTGGCATATTATTGTCATTTCAGGTTGGCTTTCGAATTAATCTAGGATTGCAGATCTGTTGATTCCCACAAACAAGTTAGAAGATACAACCCCCCCCCCCCCCCCCCGGGGACACCTGGCCTTACCGTTTGTTGATTTTTATTCTTACTTATTTGGTGGAATACTTTACACTCCTCTCATGTTGGCTATATAATGCATTGGGAAGACCTCATGTGGGTGGGGAGACCAAGATATACAGCGCTCTTTAATTCCCCACACGGGACAAATTTTCAGTAGTTAGTTTCACCTCTCTCTTTCCCTAGGTGTGCATATTTTTTTTTTGGGGGGCGGGGGGGTGTGGAGGGAATAATTCAATTTCTTATATGCTCCTTACCAAGTTTTGTGGTGTTATTATTCTTATTTTTTAACAATTTGTTTTTAGCTTTTCAATTTTATTTTATTTTATCTATTTTCGTAGTTTATAAATACCTGATTTTTCTCACCAATAACTCCACTTCCTTCTATAGGTGATAGGAGTCACAATCCTCTGCATTGTCTCTTGATCTGTAAATTTAATTTTACTGTTTGAACCTCATTTGGATTGTTTTCTTTTTAAGCATTCACGACTATACTTTGCGAAATTTAGGAAGATTCAGATCAGATTCACACCATTGACTAATTCAATTTTCCGTAAATGATTTCTTTTTTTCCCTCACTAGATTGTATTTTAAATGAAGAGCCTCAAAGAAGATTTTTTGGGAGGGGGGTGTAACACTATTAAGTGTTTGATAAATACAAGGAGGTTGTAGGATTTGGTGGTTGTGTTGGAAATTAGTGAGAATCCCTAGTTCTGATGGTATTCTTTTCATTTCTTTTATTTTGCATTTTTTTAATTTTCATATTCTTTTCTTATTGTTATTTTGTAGACATTCATTTGTGCTTTGGGAGAGGGTGGGGGTGGTTGTTTTAGTTTTGTAGCTAAATTTGGCTTGAGCTTCTAAATTGAAGGAGGGTACGGTCTTTGCAATTGACTAATAAATCATATAGATCATAACACATGGAGTGTGAATACTTGAGTGCAGGGGTGGGGTTCCCACATGCTCTTTTGATGCAATAATATCTTTTCTTGGAGGAGGGCATTTAATGAATTTGTTAGAGGCAAGGCGGGGTGGAAATAGAGCGAATGATGAAAAATGCCCCCTCTCCTCTTTGGCAAAGATAACAGGAGATAGGCGCCTACGGAGATGTAAGACAGTAAGAGTTTATTTGTTGGTAAAATGTGTGTGTCACATACAGAGCAAGATAGGGAATAATAGTGGATTATATATTTTTTTTGTTTTTGGGGGGGGGGGGGGTTTGGCAATGGATTCGAAAGAGGTGGATAATGAACCATAGAGACATGACGCAGGTGTCAATTGAGGCCAAAAACTACTACAAGGCAAGGCAAGAGCATAACACAATGAATAACAAGAAAAGATCTCTCCACGGACTAACGAAATCAAACTTGAAGCCAGATAAATAAAATTTAGTATACTTGAGCATGCATGTTGAGCAAAAACCGGTTTTTTTTTTTTTGGGTTTTAATCTTAATATGTGATTTTTTTATTTTTTTTTTTGGGTAACTATGAACATTGTTTAATTTTTCCTCTAGACATGAGGATATCGACGGTTCATATACGAGCTTGATCTTGATGATAGATACTGGTCGATTACAACAACCTTCTACTAAAGCATCAAAATACTGGCTTAAGGTGTCGATTGATACCCCATATATGTCGTCTTCATTCCAATTGGGGCATGTTCGGCAACAATATTTTGGGTAGCGTTTAGCGTTTTGACTAAGTCAATACATTAATCAGGCAATTTTTAATGTTCAGTAACCCAGTGTGTTGACTAGCATTTCAAGTAGTGTTTAGTGGTTTAAGTAGTTTTTTTTTAAAAAAAACTAATGGTATTAGCTTTTGGCATGCAAAAATAGCATTTCATATTTTTTGGCCAAAAAAAATATCCTTTGGAAATTATCTATATCATTTTTATGTCAATTTACATTAATCAACTAACCCAATAGCTAAACTTACCGAACACATTTGTTTCAGCCGCTCCTCTAAACAGCTATCTGCTAATAGCTAAATAGAAACATTGTCCGCTACCTAAACTGCTATCCGCTACTTAAACCGCTAATTTTGTCGAACAGGGCCTTTCTAGCATTGCAAATTTAGCTATGGGTTTTGCGGTCAAGTTCTCTTTCAATTGAAACTTTAATTCGAGGCATGCCTCCATTGAAACTTCAGTTGGTTAGTATGATGTAATTTAATGCTGCGCAATGCAAAAGATACTAAAATATTAGTCAATTCTCATTAGTCGATAATCGTTTATGCAGTTGTGAATTTTTCTTTTTGGGGTGTTCTTTCCCCTATTATGACTTCTAAACATTTAATTAAGTAATCCCTAGTCCATTTGGTTTATTCTTTAAGTCGGCATAGATGTCAATGCTGATTACTACATTTAATTTATTTAAAGAATTTTAGCCGCGTATTACTCAATGTAGGGCAAAAAATTACTCAGGTTTATTGTGATCATGGTTTCATTATTTTGTTTGGTTATCACTCACTTTCTTAAGTGCTACAATATTATGAACCATCATATAAAACACGCTTTTAAATCATGCATAGCAAGTACTATATCTTCTACTGCCTACATGACTCATCTTTTTTGTTGTAGGTCACAATATAGTTAGGTATTCCTGAAATTAGTAAAATTAAAAACTATCAAGCGCAAACATATTTGCACTAAAAATGATTACATATAAATAATGTAACGACATACAAATTTCAATAAAAAATGAACATATAAAAATATTCTACAAATGGACAAAAAAAAAGCTTTACCAAATGTGTATAAATCTTGAATTTGTTTCTATCAAATTAGTATAATATCTTATTAAAATATCAATAACTGTAATATTTTGTGACGTTTAGACGGAAAGCTATTAGTTGATAAGTTTAATTAAATCACATTAGAATTGGAATGAGAATCTACGCCATTGTAAATCCAATGCGCTCTTGTTTTTAGTCTTATTCACTTTGTGCGCAATGAGCAGGAGTCATTACCACTTCAAAGTGTTCTTCTTCTTCCCTTGATTTTTCTCAATGTCCTTGGTTGTCATATATATATATATATATATATATATATATATATATATATATATATATATATATATATATTGGTAAAAGGGATGAGTTAGATTTCCAACTGGCAAAATGAGCTACAACCCTAAAGTCTAGCGATCTTGCTGTTTACAAAATCAATTTAACAAGGTATCTATGCAATGCTGGAATTTGTTTTTGATGATGTTGAGGAAGAGAATACGGTAAATCACTTGCTCTTTTATCCACTTCACGGTCTGCTGAGCTGGGATAAGCTGATGCTAGAAGATGTAATGGTTTCTAGCATGCCAGATGTTATATACAGCTGCTGCATATACTGCATAGGTAACCTGCATCCTGGGCTGTGCTCCTCTGGTCTTGGTGAGCTGCTGCAGAGTCCCTTGATGGGTGGTTATAGGGAGAGTCCACCATTTTTGAATCTCACTCCATACGTCTTGTGCATAAGGGCATTCATATATTATATGAGAGTCGCTCTCTTGAGCTACGTTGTAAAAAAGAACAGGTGGTATCCATCTGCATAGTGTATTTGCTTAATCTCTGCTTTGTTGGCAGCCTATTTTTTGTGAAGGTCCACAGAATGAATGCATGCCTAGGGATGGTTGTTCTGGACCATACCAACTTTGCCCAGGCCACTTTTGGAGTATTGCCTTGTAGCCATTGATAACCAAGCTGCACTTTATAATTACCTTGCCCTGCCAGCCTCGGTTCACCTTATCTGTACATCCTTCTTTGAATAGTTCTTTAACGAAACAGAGTTTCTTTCAATAGCAGCTACAATCATTAGGGGGTTGATAATCCCACCAGTCTTTGGCCTTCAGATATCTCCCATATACCCATTTCACCCACAGTTGATCCTTTTTCTGAGAAATAGCCCAAACTAATTTGGCGATGAGGGCTTTATTCCATGCTTCAAAATCCTTAAACTCCAATCCCTTATTATGATTTATTTAAGCATGTGTGATGCCATGATACTTGGGGGGCTTTCTTATATTCAGGGGTCCCGCCCTAAGAAATTTCTACACAGCTTCGTGATTTGAGTCAATACTTCATTTGGTATAATGAATATCGAGGCCTAGTAGTTGAACATGCCAAAAACCACGCTATTGATTAACATAGCCCTACCAGCAAATGAAATGTTTCTAGTCCCCCAGAAGTGGACTTTAGCCATAATTTTATCCACCAATCCATTACATTCCATCTTGGTTAACCTGCTAGAAGTGATGGGGACACCCAAGTATTTTATGGAAAAAAGGCTTTCTGTTAACCCCGTCATTTGGAGACATTGATCCTGAAGCAAAGAGGGGCATCCCCCAAAGACTATTTGGGATTTCCTCAAGTCTGCTTTAAGGCCGGCACTATCATAAAACTCTCGAAGAGCTGCCATTATTAAGTGAAGAGTGTGTGGTGAGGCTTTGCTACATATGATCAAGTCATCAGCAAACATAAGATGAGTGAGGACTATTTTCTTGCAATATGGATGAAAATTAAAACCAGAATGTGAACTGGTTCCAAGCATAAGTCGTGATCACCTTGTCTTAGTCCCTTGCCTCCTTTAAAGGTCCCATGATCTTGGCCGTTAATGTGAATTGTGAAATAAACTGTAGGGACACAAGCGATGACCCACTTTGTAAAAACTGGGGGAATCTCAAGGCTATGAGCAGATCCTTTAGGAACCCCCAGTGAACTGAATCAAATGCCTTTTGGAGATCAACTTTGAGAAGGCACCGAGGAGAGATATTCTTTCTATGGTATCCTCTGGCAATATCCTGGCATATAAGCATATTACAGAGAATTTCCCTCCCCTGAATAAAAGCTCCCTGGCTTGGATTAATGATATGAGGGAGTATATCCTTTATTCTCTGGCATAGACGCTTGGAAATACATTTATATAGAACATTGCAGTATGAAATAAGGCGAAAATCGGAAGCATGTTGAGGATGTAATACCTTTGGGAGAAGAATCAGTCTTGTTTCACTAATGCTACCAGACACCTCTCCTGTTTGAAAAAAACTTCTAATCGCTGAGCATACCATGGGACCTGTTGTGGACCATGTGGATTTAAAAAATCCACTACCATAGCCATCTGGGCCTGGAGATTTGGTATTTGGTATGGAGAACATCACATCCTTTACGTCCTTTTTGGA
Source organism: Carnegiea gigantea (assembly GCA_029747015.1). Taxonomy (NCBI): domain Eukaryota; kingdom Viridiplantae; phylum Streptophyta; class Magnoliopsida; order Caryophyllales; family Cactaceae; genus Carnegiea; species Carnegiea gigantea. Next base: position 36,427 of record JAKOGI010000563.1, on the reverse strand, counting down.
GAATCCCATACACATCCTCAGTTGCTGGTCCTTAGTTAGCAGGGGTCCTTGTGTTACTACCTCGGGGTCCAGCTTCTTCCTTGGCCTTTCCTGTGTACCAAATAAGTTTCTATAGAAAAGAGTCATGACTTTCCCAACATTGTCGAAACCCTCCACCGTCTGGCCTGTAGTATCTATAATAGCATGAATGTAATTGGCCATCTTGCGCTGTTTTGATTTTGCAAAGAAGAGCTTAGTGCAGTCGTCTCCGTATTTAATCCAATCTATCTTGCATTGCTGCTTGATGAACACCAAGCTAGAGGAGAGGATAGCTACATATTGCTCCTTTGCTTCCTTTCTCTTTTCATCAGATTACTGTTCATGGGGTCCTACTGCAGTTGTAATTGCAGTGATGTACGATGGTCCCGGGCTATTACCTGCTGAGCCTTTAAATCTGCAAAATTTGCTCTATGAAGCTTTGACAGCTTATGTCTCAGTTTTGTCAGGAAGAGGCATAATGTAACTATGGGATCTTCTTTGCGAATAGACATTTGGCTTGCTACTATACTTGGGAAATCTTTGTGAGAGCTCCACATGTCACGCATCTGACTATATCTATATATATATGTATGTATGCGTCTGTGTGTATATATTATATATATATATATAAATCACGGTCCTTGGTTGTCCTATATATATATATATGTGTGTACATATATATATATATATGTATGTATGCGTGTGTGTGTGTGTATATATATATACATATATGTATATGTATATGTGTGTGTGTGTGTCTATATATATATATATATATATATATATATATATATATATATATATATATATATATATATATACATATATATATATATATATATATATATATATATATATATATATATATATATATATGTATACACACACACACATATATATATATATATATGTATGTATGTATGTATGTATGTATATATATATATATATATATATATATATATATATATATATATATTTGGGTATGTATATGTGGACACACACATATATACATACATATATGCGTCTCACTATCAAATAATTTCTTCATATTTGTCATTTAGGTATTACTTATACATATGTATGTATGTCTACATACATACATACATACATATATATATATATATATATATAATATATATATATATATACTATATATAATATATATATATATATATATATATATATATATATATATACTATTATATATATATATATTATATATATATATATATACATATATATATATATATATATATATATATATATATATATATATATATATATATATATTTGTGTGTGTATATGTGGACACACACATATACGCATACATACACGCATCTCACTACCAAATAATTTCTTCATATTTTTCATTTAGGTACTACTTATACTGCAACCAATTAGCAGACAAGACTAATTATAGATTCACATATCGATCAATCGAGTGGATGATTTCCTAATACACCTTTCAATTTCATCATATTGTATCCAATTATTATTATCCATTGTCATTTTACAAAGTTATTTCCCAATGAAATGTATGAGTAGAAATATCCAAACGCATTTAATTGTATATATATCAATCTTAATTTAAAGGTTATATGCATTGAGTAATTATAATTTGCTATTTTAAAAATGCCCTTTTTATGCTTGGAGAAATTAAGTCCTAATGCAACACACGGGTAGAAACTAGTATGATCAAATGCATGTTATTAGATAGTAGTTTAGACACATGAAATATACTCATATCAAGTCTAATTCCCTAACATAGTAATATCGTTGTTGGACAGTCATTTGAAGAAATTAGCATTGTAACTTATGAGTTACAAATTCAATGCACACATTTGCCTTATCTAATTATTGAGACCCAGGAGCAAAACTACAAACGGGTAACTTTTCTAATTAATGATAGTAGTATTTTTGGGTACAATTAAATGAAGCACGAGCCTTTATTGTATATAATATTTATATAGTATATGGGTCATCCTTCATTCAATTGAACCGAAGAATACTATCAATAATTAGGAAAATTACCTGCAAGCAGGTGTGAGAGATGTGTGTATTGATTAAATCATTAGTTATAGTACTAAGATAACACACGTGTGCTGCACATGCATTGTGTATACATGGCATGATTTACAATATATCATAGTGATAACTAGGTTGTGTCCGTATGTTTGCATGTGAATTAAGAAACTAATAAATAGCATTGAAAGGTATTAGTTGTTTATCCCCCTAGGGACATAAAGATTAGAGTAATTTTATTTTGGAATGATAAGCTTACTATCTTCATGCCTATAGATCTTGCAAAAAAAGGGGGGGAAAAACTCATAATGCATTAAAGAAGTCATTAAGTATAGTGTTCATTCCCACAGTTATTATTGGAGTTTTATAACAGAGTTTGTACATTGGATAATTTAATTTGTAAAGGATCCAATATTAGAGAAAATAAGATATACTAATAAATAAAATACAAAATATGAAATTAGATATGAAAGATGTGGAAATTATTTATTTTAGTTTTATAACCATGAAACTATATTGGGCATTCACTTATCTTGAAATAACTAATGTGCATCCCGCATTTTGCACGGACATGTGTTGAAATTTTGTAGTGTTGTCATCTTCTTAGGACATTTGTAGTCTAATTGTAATATTATAATATATTTTGTTTTTCACATATGGTTTGGATTTATACAATAATTGTGCATTACTTTGTTGATGTTAATATATTGTGCATTTGTGCCTTTTAGTTTGCCTAGTTATATTATTTTCAATGTTATAACTATAATAATTTATATTAATTTTCTCACTATTATTGTCCTTTGTGCAATGTTTGTAACCACCAAAATAATTGTATAAAATATTAATACTTTCATTCTTATCTTATTACATGCCAAAGCCACTTTTAACTTCTCATCCTATAAATAATAGACTATATAAATATTCAATTATTACTATTCACGAATTAAATTTAATTGTAAAACCTGTTTTATGTTTAAAATTTGTTTAAGTAAAAGCGCACATTAAATATTTATTGCTATTATTATTTTAATTTAGAACTGACAATTAATAATCGGCTAATTGAAATTATGAAAAAAAAAGCCAATAGTAATGCAACACTTGTCAATCATACATCAATATATTTAATTTTATATTATATACATGATTTTTTAGGTCTTAACTTTTTGAAATAATTTTCACCGTCACAATCATATATAATATTTTCCTTACAAAAATCCCTCAAAATATTCTAAAGTTTAAATAATTCCTTCAACATATGTTAAGTAGTACACATAAATACCTCATTAATTATAGAGGATGTCATTGTATGACAATCACATAAATTGGGATAATTTGCATTCAGGTACCCTGAAATTTTAGTCATTAATATTTTCAACCCTGTGTTTTGAGAGTTAATATTCTAGTACCTCGAAGTTTATGAAACTTATTTTTTAGGTACCGTCTATTTTTTCTTAAATTCTTAATCTTTTAAAATTTGTATTTTAGCCCCAATCTTTAAAAACTTACTTTCAAAAATCTAAAATTTGTGTGTGTGAAAATTTTCTTATAAGCACTATTCGAGACCCTCTTTCATTTGGTATCAGAGCCACGTGACCAAAAATAATTATAATAATTAAACTAATTAATGATTAATTAAGCTAATTAATTGTGATTGATGCTAAGATTATCACCTGCTTGCCCTGGACGGAATTACTCACACATTGTTCACTTATCGGAAGATATTTCTGCAGTAGCACTTCAATTAAACTATATTAGTGATATAGTTTAAGAATTAAAAGTAAAATTAGCTAAAATTAAGACTGAAGCTAAGGAGCTTAAAAAGTAATTATCTGTAATTCACCTCTTTCGAGTTAACGAAGTTAGATATAGCAAAAAATCTACTTCTAGTAGTAGTATTTCATTTCTGCATAAATATCCTTTTCAAAACTCAAAAAATAAAAATTTATTTCCTTTGCATGATATAAAAATCCAAAAAGAAATAGGAGAAAAAGAACAGAATCCAAAAGAATTAAACAAGATTATGAGCGTAATTAGTGATAAATATGATGTGTTATCTGATGATAGTAATGAGACAAATAACTTCCAAGTAGAAGAAGAAATATATCAGCAGATGAATCTGATTAAAATAAAAGACCCTAATGTGCTTCCATTAGAAGAAGTTAGGAGAAAACTAGATAAAAAAAAATATGGTAAAATAGCTATTGAAGATGAGATTAATGAAATTGGAGAAGAACTCGACTTAGGTGAAATAAAGACCAATCTGGTTAACAATGTTATTCCTAAACCTGAAGAATTTAGCAAACCTTCTAGAAGAAATACTCATTTTATAAGACCTGGGTATATTCCAACAGGACATATAACCAATTTTTCCTTCGAGTTCATCCCAAAAAATACTACAACCTTTGAAGAAGTTGGCATTACTCCAATTAGTCAAACAGGATACATCTTAAACATAGACGGAGCTTGTAATAGAGAAAAAATATTTGAGCATTGAAAAAGAGCCATGAATAGTATCTTAAGTCTAAATACTATATGGACAGCTGTAAATCTCCCAAATTACATTGAATATAGTTTTTCTGATACTGTAGCTAACTGGTATGATTCATTAAATGAAGATGGTAAAAATATATTAAGAATAATGGAAACAACAGCTGCTAGTTCAAAAATCTATGTAAGAAAATTGAAATTGAATTTATCGAAGCTAAACTTGATTCTAAAGAAAAGGCAAGAGAATGGCAGAGCAAGATTAATTATATTACTAAATTTAGTTAATATTATTAAAAATTGAACATAATGAAACTAATCTTGATGTGTTCTATGACAAATTGTCATATTCAATAAATTCCATAATTAACAAAAAGTACAATGCATAGCTGGAACGCGCTAATGTCATTGATACCCTTGGTTCTAGAATTTCTTATTTGAAAAAATGGGTCAATGATCAATGTCCTAATCTCTAAAAGCAAAAGAAAATTAATAAGCAATTCCTAACTCGTTAGGATTCGCCTCACCAATGGGGAAAAAAACCTGAAAAGAGATGAAAAAGAAAATTTTATAAGAAAAAGAGTTTTAATAAGCAAACAGGAAAAAATATGGAAGAAAATATTATAACAAACCAACTCCTAATAAACATAAATTTTTTAGAAAAGCAGTTTATTGCCCTGCACGGAAGAACAATTGCAAATATTGGACATGCGGAGAAATAGGACATTATGCTAATGATTGCAAAAATAGAAAAAATAACAAGTTTATTGAAACTTTGGATAGCCTAGATTGTGTTGAGCTTAGTGAAGATGAGGTACTAGACCTAACCCTAATTAACAATAAAAGAATTGTTGAAATTATTTTGGACAATGAATATGAAGAAAGTGATTATGAAGAAACAAGTCATATGATAGAAAGTAGCTCAATTAATCTTGGTAATCTTCAAGGAGAAGAGTTTGTTGTAGACAATGATCATGAGGAACTCAATGGTCCTTCCCATAATTCAGAAAGATATGATCTATAAAAAATCTACCTTTCAATTAATAAGTAAACATGTGTGTCAAATAATGAAAGGAGATTAGAGATAAAAGACTGTGAGTATGATGTGAGAGAAGTTAATCTCATTAATTGGAAAAACATCCCTAAGCATAACAAAAATAGAAAGTATAGGTATATCCTTGTTAGAAGTGTCCAAGTTCAAATCACTCCATTATAATATTATGGCAAAGATATTGATCTCTATGCTTTACTCTGTGATATTTGGCATATCAAATTTAATAATCAAATTATCACATGAATAAAAACTAATTTATGCAATGAATCAGTAGGATTCAATTATCCACGTAGATATTATGTGAGTCTAAAGGATGAATTTGCTAAAAGTTTCCTATCCCTTAAGATAAAACTAGTCGGGATGGATATGAAAAGAGGAGGATATCCATTAAGGATATTTTAAAAAATTATCTACAAACTGGATAAAACTATATACCCAAAGACTAAGGTGACAATGATGGAGGTAGAAAAGTTTGAAAATCCTACGCTTATGCAAAAAATTCAGATGATTAAATCTAATCCTTAAGAGATAAAGATTGACAGCTCATGAATATCTAGCTTTGCCAACCCTATAAAAATCAACCAGAAAAATGTGATAAAAATGGATGAGAATGATAAAATAACCATTAAACCCCAATTATTAAGAAGCATGAATACAAGATCAGAATGGAAAGTAGGATATTCATCAACTAAAGGAGAATTAAAGAAGATGGTATAATTAGTATGACTAATAAAAGGAGCAGAATGAGTTTTAAATCTAGAAGACTCAGTGCAAATCAAAGTTTGAGTCTAAATAGAAAGGTCATTGGGTACAAAATAAGAACTGTTAGTGAGCCAATTGATGAGGATGAATTAGTCAAAAACATTACTATGGAGATACAATATAAAGTCACCAATACAGATCCTAATAGCACTTATATCCCAATAAACGTATGCTTAGAGGGATATAATAAATATGAATTGTGTGCCTACATAGATAATGGTTATTCTATATACTTTAGGAAAAGATCATTATTTCTAGAGTTTATGTGCAAAAGAGCTAAAAATCCTTTACAGGTGAGGGTAGCTAACAATAGTATTATGAGTCACCATGAAGCCATAGAAGGGTTATCCATAGAATTAGGAGGAGTTCAATGCACTATTCCGTGTCTGTGGGCTACTAATCAACCTTTTCATGATATGATTATTGGAAATAATTGAGTTTATATGCAGCCAGCATGGTGAGAATGTAATGTCTGCACAACGTGAGATAGCATTGATAATCTCACTACTTGAGTTATCTATTAAAGAGCATATTGTTGAACAACAAGAGCAATTATGTAAAGAACTTTATTATGATAATCCACTAAAATTTTGGGTTAAGGATAAGACATTTGTAAAAATTACTCTGTTAAATCCCAATACTATTATTCAAGTTAAACAAATGGTTTATATACACTCGGATATCCAGGAATTTGATAAATAAATCAAAAAACTTCTGGACAAAGGATTAATCAAGAATAGCACAAGTCCTCACACAGTCCTGCTTTTGTGGTGAGAAATCATGCAGAAGAAAAAGGAGGAAAAGCAAGAATGGGAATTAATTATAAAAAGCTTAATGACAATACTGTCTTTGATGGTTATTACATTCCTATCAAAACAGTCTTTTTCAATAGAATTCAAGGAGCCTCTTGGTTCTGAAGAATGGATTGCAAAAGTGATTATTGGCATGTAAAAATGGATGAGGAAAGTATTCATTTAACTGCATTTAGTCCCCCACAAGGATATTATAAATGGATAGTGATGCCATTTGGTCTTAAAAATACACCTCAAATATTCTATAGAAGAATGGATAACATCTTCTAATACCTTAATCATTGTTGTTTAGTTTACATCGATGATATCCGTGTCTTTTCCAAAACTATAGAACAGTACAAAGATGATATCTTAGCTGTCACCCATAAAAGAATCGATTATGGTATCATACTTGGTAAAAACAAGTAGATTTATGCTGAACAAGAAATTGAGTTCTTAGGCTTAGGGATAAAAGTTGGGCAAATCATCCTACAAAAATATATTTTGGAAAAAATAGAGAATTTTCCTTAAAACATTGAAGATAGGAAGCAATTAGAAAGGTTCCTTGGATGCCTTACTTATGCTGTTGATTTCATTAAAGATTTAGCTAAACTGAGAAAGCTATTGCAGTAGAAACTCAAGAAAGAAGCAAGTTAGACATGGGCCGCTAATAATACAAGGATTGTTCAAAATTTTAAAGAGATGTATAAAAAGTTTCCTGCTCTTAATTTGCCTAATAAAGGAGATGATCTAGTGCTTGAGATAGATGCCACCAATGGGCATTGGAACGCAATACTCAAAATCAAAGACGGAGAAAAACTCTATAAATATTGCAATAGAAGTTTTAATAACGCAGAATGCAACTATCCTATGATGGAAAAACAAATCCTTATAGTTATAAGGGGAATTGGAAAATTCTTAGTTTTTTTAGCCCCAAAACCTTTTCTCATTCGAATCGATTATAAAGGAATACTTAGTTTTGTGAAAAAAAAAAATTATCAAATATACAAGCACAAGGTGACTCCTGCGTTAGTAATTATGACTTAACTAGTTTTCCCTCTCTATTGAACACATGCAGGGATTGAAGAACTTTCTGACGGATAGTTTAACTTGAGAGCTCGTCAATAGTGATCATTAGAGCAGAACTCCTACCAGAAAAGGAGGAAATACATAATGAGATACCATTACTACTAGAACAGGTTACTTCTTCTAGTAAAATGCTTATTGATAATATAGAATTCCATTTAAAATTAGATCATGCTTTGGTCTACTTTCTTCTGCCTATCTAATAGCCCAAAGATTTTCCCTTCTAGGGTTACAAGTTAATTACCTTTGATGTTTTTATGATGTCCAAGAAAAAATAAGTTCTTATGTTTAAGAAAAATAGTTCAATGAGTAGTATGCAGCATGTATTGACTATTATCATCATTATTCCTATGATATTTGGGAGTCTTGGAGTACAGCGATCTACCTTCCCGATAAGTCTACAAGTGGAGGTGTTAGTTTCCTAGCAAATTCAATCTGTCTAAATGACCCCGTCATTAAAACTTGTGAGTACGGGGTGGAACTTTACTTTATGGAAATCCGAGATCCAAGGTACCCATTTTTCTCAAAATTAATCAAGTTCCAACAATGCATGTTCAGAAAGATTCATTGGATTCTAACATCTTCTGATTGTCCAACAAAAATTTCAAATAATCGATGCCTATATGTGGAGGTACATTGTGCACTAATTGAGTATGAAAATGGAAGATCAACAAACCAGCCCATTATCTTGTTCAGATTGTTGATTACAACGATCCCTATGATCAATAACAAGAATGGGTTCTAGATCGACGAGAAAATAGTTACGGATCCTCCTTTAGCAAGAGCCATCGATTTTTACAATATCTATCATCAAAGTTGGGCATTAATTGAATAAGGAAAAATGTTAATACATTGTGGAAACACTACTTTCACTTATGACAATGAGTTCAAAGAATACATGAAGGTGGAAGGAACGATTTCAGAACATATCTTTGATTATCTCTTTGATGTTGGAGCTGGAAAATTCTTACTAGAAAAAGGAAAGAAATATCTTTTGGAATTATTTAAGAAATGAGACCCAGAGCATCTTCAATTAGATGAAGATTTTAATTATTATCCAAATAATGATGGTTTGAAAGATATAAGTGGAGATGAAGGCATGCTGAATCTCAATAATGATTACTAGGCTTGTCATCATTAAAAGTTCTAAAAAGTGGTTACTCCATTATTGTACTAATGTGACAAGTGTTAGATCTGAAAAATAAGACAGTTTACTGTAGCCATGTACTATAGCCATGTGTAAAAGCGGCATGTACTGTAGCCATTAGTGCATCCTTGAGTAAAAGAGAAGTCGAGATTCTCCATTTCTCTATGAGCAAATATCTCTAATGATCTTAGCATAAGTCCCTCTACATATCTTTCCATTGTAATATTTTCACTTTTAAGCTTTCAATAAAAGAAGTTTTCCAGTAGAGAACGTTATTCAATTGAATCTTATATCTTAAATATTATAATTTCTTGATTAAAGTCCCACTATCCTTGAAAAAGATTAAAAACTTGATTTATGACTACAGTTTGAGGTAGGAAACGAAACGGATCTGCGCTGTGCCTGATCTAAGGAAGGTGTGGTTGAGATTAGCAATATCTGTAAACTGGTGATCAACCTAAAATTACAATATTTTGTACCCTTTGTCTAATATTTGCTCAAAATAAATTATTAGATTAGGGTTTTGATATGTTATTTATTTATTTTGTAGGAATAATGAAATCAGGATAAATTGGGTGTCAAAGGATTTAGAAGAAGCATTGTGGATCAAGAAATAAAAACAAGAGAAGGAAGACAGCCCAATGGCCCATTTCGCGTGAAGCCCAATCCCGAGGACCGGCCTTCCTCTCTCTTTTTCTTCTTCCCCAGTTGGGCCAGTCCAGTGCATTTTTTTTCCTTTCATTTCTTTTTCTTCTCTGAATGGGCTTGTGCCCTCCTTTCTCACCGAGGCCCAGCCTGCTCTCCTTTCTCTTTCACTTAAGTAGTCTCACGTGTGCTGCACGTGACGTCGCCTCCCCCCCATCTCCTCCTCTTCTTCTTCATCCCATGACACCCAGAATTCAAAGAACAGGGCAGCAGATCTGTTCACCTTCCTCTTCCTATAACTTGCCATTACTTCCTCTCGCTCTCCTCGTTCATGTTCCCTAGTCATCGCCATCATCAAGGTGACCGTTGCAACGAGTTGGATAGGCATTAATTGGTTAAATAATGGGGGCAATTGAAGAGGGAGTAGGATGGGTTCTTATGGGGTTTCAAAGGGAAAGTTGGGGCAGAGGGGGTTGAAGCATTGATTCGAATTTGAGCTTTCATTTCTTTTGTTTTTCAAATTCAGACTTATGAGTATAGAGTGGTGGAAAGGGGTATAGTTTATTCCCTTTTGCTTCGAATTTCAGTTTTGTTTTTAGTTTTATTTTTCTGTAGGTTTTAGACTCAAATTTTGGGTTGCTGAAATTGTAATATCCCTGAGCAAACGTTGGTTCAATTGAGGGAAAAGTTTGGATTAAATTTCTGGGAAGGGTTCTCTGAGATTTGATTGCGGACTCTTGGCTCTGGGCATTGTTTCTATGTTGTTTTGCTCCTTTCTTTGTTTACTCTGCTTCTATAATATGGTCTAGCTAAAGGGAATAATTACGGCTAAGCATTGATGAATTGAAATTATTTGCAATATGGTGCTTCTTATTTTGGCTAGATTCTTTGCAAGTTAGAGTAGTGTTCACAATTTCATGAATTAATCTTGTCTATTTAGTCTATTAATTTATAGAATAACTTGACCTTGGAGTTGGTTAATTTAGTATCTAGTTTTAATTTCGATAAAAATTTGATAATCTAATTTCACAATCATCCTTGAGGACAATATCCGCAATTCCTACTACGATAAACCGTATACTTGTGGATTTCACGAACAAGTTTTTTGCGCCGTTGCCGGGGATGAATTTGTGAAATTTGGTTGCGCCAAGTCATAGTTTAATTGTTAGAGTCAGTCGAGTCTTTTTTGTTTTAGTTTTATAGTTGTAATTTTTAGTTTTAGTTAAGTCGTTATTTCGTTTTAGTAATTTAATTTAGTTTATTTTTTATTTCAAATTAAGATAGTATTTTGATTTTGATTTTAGATTTTTGTTGAGATTAGTTTTATTTTAATTATTATAGGTTATTGATTGCTAAAAAAATAGGTCTAATCAGTTTGGTTTATGTGCAACAAAATCAGGGCAGAACTGATCCGGAAATAATACAGTGCAGATTTTTTTATAGTTTTAGATTCTATTTGAACTTTTTGGAGTATTTATGGTGTGATTTTTGCTGTGTTGATATTTATCGTAGATTCAGAATAATTTGTAGAATTTGTGTGGAGTTTTCTGGAATTTTTGAAACTGTCTGAATTTTTCTGTGAATTTTGGACTTAATAATTTGTTTGTAATTTTCTACACAGTTTGAGGACCAAAAAAAATTTAAAAAAAATATATTCATGTTCCTTGTGATTATGTGGAATTTTTTGTATATTTAGTTCTGATTTTAGGAGTTTTATTTTCAGTTTCAATTTTATTTTTAGAATTAGGCTGTTTAGGTGTAGTTTATTTTCTTATTTTCTTTAGCTTATTGGTGTTTTTGCTTTTGTTTAGATTTGCTCATTTTTTGTTTGTCTATTGTTTTTAGGTTTGATTCACTTTCTTGTTTTGTTTTGCGTTTAAAAGAAAAGAAAAAATAGAAAAACCAAAAATCTAAAAAATTTAGAAAAAGAAAAGATCAAAAATAGAAACCTTTGGTGAAGGTGTGGGATTTATATGACCAGTTGGGTTAGAAACCCTGAAAATCATCGACTTATTGGGAGTAAACCCGACCGTGACTTAGAACCCAAACCTGAACCCAAGCTTGAATTAGAAGAAATGGCGCAAGTGAAATCAATCTTGTTAGGAGTGAACCACCTAGGACTACTTTGCCATCTTATTTCACTATACCTAACCTTGGACTCAATGTGACTTTTGAATTAAGACCTCACTATACTTAGATGTTCCTCAAATTCACCTGTTTAGATGATGCTTATTTATTTTTGAGGGAATTCGAAGAAGTTTGTTCTATGATGCATTTCCCTAATATCCCCATTGATGTTGTGCGAATGAAATTGATTCCTTTTACTTTGAAAGATTCTGCTAAACATTGGATGGATGGCTTGGTTGCTAATTCTATAAGTTTTTGAAATGATTTTGTGGGATTGTTCTTGAGAAAATATTTCTCTAATGCCAAGACTGACAAGCTAAGGAATGAATTCAATCAATTTGTGCAACTAGATGAGGAATCATTTTGGAAATATTTTGATAGGTTCAAGAATTTGTTGGCCCAGTGTCCTCATCATAGTTTAGACCAAGCATGTTTGTGCTAAATTGTATATGAAGGACTTGACTAATAGACTAGAACCATGATAGAGTCCATGTGTCAAGGTAGCTTTCTTTCTAAGAGCTCCACAGCTGCTTGAGAATTCCTAGAGGACTTAGCTGAGAAAGTATGCAGTGGAAAACCACTCGTGATGATAGCTTAAGGTCTAGATTTACAAGAGGTGGATTGTATTCTTCCTCTGATGTCAGTCACTTAGAGTTTAAGAACGCTATTTTAGAAAACATGTTGAAGGGATTGTCTTCCCATGTGCTCCAATTATCTCAGACTTCTACAATGTCTTGTTCTCACTGCCAGGCTTTAGATCATTCTTTGAGTGTTTGTCCTTATTTTTCTCACCAGTTAGCAATTGGACAAGAGCAAGTGAGTATGGACTTCCAGAGACCTAAGAACGACCCATTTCCCCTTATTACAACCCAAGGTGGAGAAATCACCCTAACTTTTCTTGGAGTAATGTGCTAAATGCTGCGATTCTTAACTCTCAACCAAATGCTGCAATTCTTAACTCTCAACCTGGTGTGCTTTCTGGAAACAACTCCCAGCCCATTTCTCATCCCCCAAACTGCTTCCAGAGATCGACTTTTCCAAGTATGCCTAATGCACCTAGACCTCTACCTCCTGTAGCTCAAGTTCAACCTTCTCTTGGTTATACTAACATTGATAAAATGGAGAGGAGAATTAATAACAATGTAGAGAGAATGATTAATCTAACATAGAAAGAATGATGAGAATGATGACTGAACAGTTTTTCCAATTAGCATCATCTTCTAAGGAGTTAGGTACTTTTTCAGGTCAACCTAAGGTGAACGCTAAGGGTCACACCTCTTCTTCTTCTGGTAACCCTAATGAGCTGGTGAGGAAAGTTAATGCAGTTATATCTCTCCGCTCTAGTCGAGAGATTGATAATTAAGTGAGAAATCCTAATGAACCCTACAGGTGTCCTCACTAATTTTTCTAAAATTCTTCTTCTTCTTCTTCTTCTTCTTCTTCTTCTTCTTCTTCTTTTCCAGAAACTGATTCATCTAATGAGCCAGGGGATGCTACTGATGGTGTCCCTAATGATTCTGATATTCACATTCCTCCTGAGTTATCGTCTAAGAAAGAGGAGTTAAAGAGAAAGACTTCTCTAATTCAGTTGACCCTTCACCTGCTAAGAGTTCTCCTTCTCCTTCTTCTTCTGGGAAAGTCCATATGGTTTCACCTTCTTTTCCCCATAGGCTTAAGAAGAAAGATTAAACTCATGTTGAGAAGATGAGAGAGACCTTCTCTCAAGTCATAATCAATATTCCCTTACTCGATGTTATTCAGTAGATGCCTCCATATGCTAGGTTCTTAAAGGATTTGTGTACGACCAAGAGAGCTACTTGTATCCCTAAAAAGGCTTTCTTAGCCTTTAGTGCTAGTTCTATCCTTTCTCACCAGATTCCAGTGAAGTATAAGGACCCCGGTTGCTGTACTATTTCTATAGTTACAGGGGACCAGCTTGTTCATAGAGCTTTGCTTGATTTAGGAGCCAGTGCCAACTTGATATCCTTCACTGAGTGTGAGAGGCTAGGGTTAGATGAGCTGAAACCTACCAAAATAGTCATTCAATTAGCTGATAGATCGACCAGGTTGCTTAAGGGTATAGTTGAGGATGTGCTGATCAGAGTGGGTGAATTTATTTACCCAGTGGACTTTGTAGTGGTTAAGACTGAGATGGTGTCTAATGTAGTTAGTCAAGTCCTAGTGATTCTAGGCGCCCTTTCATGGTCACTGTTAATGCCCTCATTAATTGCAGGAACGGTATAATAAGACTGTCTTTTATCAACATAACCTTAGGACTGAACATCTTTAACATGCAAAGATAGCCTTCTGGTTTTGATAATATGGAGTTCTCAACTCTTAAATGGGCAGAGGATTCTGCACTTGATGATGCTTTTGATGATGTGTTTGTTGCTGAGTATGAGTCATTTATTATTGATGATGAGCCTAAATATGATGTTTTTGAATTTGATGACTTATGCTCTACTATTGATTGTCTGCTCACTGCTATTTCTGACTTTACTTCTGAATCTATTTTCCCTCCTGCTCTTGAATTGAAACCTTTTCCTGATTCTCTTAAGTATGCATTCCTAGGACACGATGAATCCTTACCTGTCATTATTGCTTCTCACCTAGATCGGGACCAAGAGGATAGACTGATTGCCTTACTTAGAGAGAACAAGGAAGCTCTAGGTTGGACCTTAGAGGACATATAGGGTATTAGTCCTTCCATTTTACAACATAGAATTCATTTAGAACACAATGCTAAACCCTACCATGACCGTCAAAGGCGTTTGAACCCTACTCTTCAGGAAGTAGTTAGGAAGGAAGTATTAAAATGGTTAAACCGTGGGATTATCTATCCTATTTATGATAGTGAGTGGGTTAGCCCCGTTCAAGTTGTTTCTAAGAAGACCGACATTACCGTAATTAGGAATGACAAGAACGAGTTAGTCTCTACTCGAGTTCAATCTGGGTGGTGTGTTTGTATAGATAATAGAAAATTGAATGCTGCCACTAGAAAGGACTACTTCCCTCTCCCTTTCTTGGACTAATTATTAGGGAGGTTTGCTGGACATTCCTTTTATTGCTTTTTAGATGGATACTCTGGCTATACTCAGATCTCTATTGCTCCTAAGGATCAGGAGAAGACTACTTTTACCTATCTATTGAGGATGTATACCTTTAGATGAATGCCATTTGGACTATGCAATGCCCCTGCTACCTTTCAGAGATGCATGATTTTCATTTTCTCAGATCTAGTTGAGCAGTGCATGGAAGTTTTCATGGATGACTTTTCGGTGTTTAGGTCTTCCTTTGATGATTATCTGTCTAGTCTGAGAAAAGTGTTGGAAAGGTGTAGGGAGAAAAACATGACTTTAAACAAGGCGAAACGTTACTTTATGGTTAAAAAGGGAATAGTCTTAGGCCATACTATTTCTAGAGATGGAATTGAGGTAGATAAGGCCAAGACTGATCTGATTGTTAATGTTCCCCCTCCCACCTGTGTAAAAGAGATGAGGTCTTTTCTTGAACATGCTGACTTTTATCGTCGCTTTATCAGGGACTTTAGTAAGATAGTGAAGCCCTTGTCCAACCCGCTAGCTAAGAATGTGTTGTTTCACTTCTTTGAGGAGTGTATGGTGGTAGTTTCTAAGCTAAAGAAAGCCTTAACCTCTACTCCTATTCTTCATCCTCCCATCTGGGGAGAACCATTTGAATTGATGAGTGATGTGTCTGATTATGCTATTGGGATTGTTTTAGGACAGCGTCTTGATAAGAAGTCTCATGTGATTTACTATGCTAGTCACACTTTAAATGATGCCCAGCTGAACTGTACTGATACTAAGAAGGAATTTTTGGTTATGATCTTTGGTTTTGAAAAGTTTAGACCTTATCTAATTGGGTCTCATGTGATTTACACCACTTTCTTCTTAAGCACCTTCTTTTTAAGAAGGATGCTAAGCCTAGACTTGTGAGATGGATTTTACTTTTACAAGAATTTGACTGTAAAATCAGGGATAAGAAAGGTTCTGAGAACCTTGTCGCTGACCATTTGTCTAGGATTCTCTATGATAGAGAGTGTGAGCCTTGTATTTGTGAGCGCTTTTTCGATGAACAATTATACGCTGCCATCCTGATCCTTGGTATGCTGACATTGTGAATTACTTAGTTACTGGTAGGATCCCTGAGAGTTCAACTAAAAATGATAGAGATAGGTTCTTCCACCTTGTGGAGTTCTTTGTTTGTGATGATCCTTATTTGTTTAAGTACTGCTCTGACCAAGTGTTTAGGATGTGTATTCCCGACAATAAGGTGAGGAGTGTCCTTTCTTTTTGTCATGACCAAGCATGTAGGGGGCATTTTAGTGGTAGGAAGACTGCAGCTAAAGTTATTCGATGTGGTTTCTATTGGCCTACTCTGTTCAATGATTCTTTTAAGCACTATAAGAGTTACCATAGGTGCTAGCAGTTAGGTAGAATAAGTAGGAGAGACATGATGCCATTGAGCCCCATCATTGTGGTGGAAATTTTTGATGTGTGGGGTATTGATTTTATGGGACCATTTCCATCTTCTTTTGGAAATGAGTACATTTTATTAGCTGTAGACTATGTTTCTAAATGGGTTGAGGCCATCCCTCCTAGAACCAATAACACTAAGGTGGTTGTGAAGTTCCTTAGGGAAAATATCTTTGTTAGATTTGGCATACCCCATGCTATCATTAGTGATCTGGGCATCCATTTTAATACTAGATTTTTTAATGCCTTACTGAAGAGGTACTCCATTATCCATAGGCTTGCTACCCCTATCATCCTCAAAGCAGTGGCCAGGTTGAAGTGTCCAATCGGTAAATTAAACAGATTCTTGAAAAGACAATGAATAGGAATAGAAAAGATTAGGCTGACAAGCTTATAGATGCTCTTTGGGCGTATAAAATGGCTTTCAAAACTCCCTTGGGTATGTCACCTCACAGGGTTGTTTATGGTAAGCCTTATCATCTTCCTATTGAGATTGAGCATAGGGCTTGGTAGGCCGTTAAGCTGCCTAATTATGACTTGACTGAGGCCGATGAGGAGAGACGACTACAACTGAGTGAGCTTGATGAGATTAGAGTTAAGGTTTATGAGAGTGCTCGATCTTACAAAGAGAGGGCTAAGTTGTTTCATGATAAGCATATCCTTCGGAAATAGTTTACCCTAGGAATGAAAGTACTCTTATATGACTCTAAGTTTCATCTATTTCCAGAGAAGTTAAGGTCCTGATGGACTGGTCCTTACATTATCTCACGTGTATTTCCCTACAGTGCAGTTGAAATCCAAGACCCAAAGAGTGGTGCCACCTTCAAAGTGAATGGCCAGCGTTTGAAGCAATTTTCGGAGTCGCCAAGCAAAGAAGATGTAGAGTGTCTGATACTCCGGGAGCCTAGTCCTGATCAGCGATTGTGTTAATATAGCTCGGGTGTACTTAGCACCCGATCTAGTTTGCTAAGAATTTTCTTTTCTTCTTCTCTCTTTTTCTCCTTTTTCTTTTTCGTTTCTTTCATGAATAGTTGGCTGCTTTTTTTTTTATATTTAGTGTATATATGTTGTCTACTTGTTTTTGAGTCATGTCCTTTCTGTTTTTGAGTCTTATTTTCATTTGTTTTCTTTTTAGGTTTTATTTTGTGTTTAATATTTCTTTCCACTCCCAATGAGAACATTGTGAGATTTAGGTGTGGGGATGGGAAAATTTTGAAAAAAATTGAAAAAAACAAAAAAAAATTGAAAATTTAAAAAATCTAAAAAAATTTTTATTTTGTTTTGGGGAGTATATATACTATTTCTGATTGACTATGTTCTCTCATATCCTTAGTATTGGGTTGTATATAGATGTGGTGTACATTGATAAAACTTAGTCCTAAAGTATGATGTTCTTATACGATCCTAACCCCCGATATTATTTCTAAGCAAGCTTGATTTTGGTAAATTAACCCATGAGATTTTGAGCCTCATGGACTAATTCATTATTTTTAGTCTCAAATTTTTCTTTTATGTGTGTCTCTTCTATGATTACATTTCTAAAACTTGCTTTCATTCTCTTTAAATCACATTTAACATGTGCATTATAATAACATGATAGAGGCATTCTTTGTTTTTGTAAGCTACATAGCCAAATTGCCACCCTTGTGTGAATGCTAACCCGTTTGCTAGCCCTTTTGGGCCTTGACCTTTTGGTTGTGACCCCTTCATCTTAGCCCTCGGCCTAAACATATTTTCTACCTCTAAACCAAGGCTATTGGAGTGATACTTCATTATTTAGAGGGTGACTTTTGGGTATTCTATGAATTTGGTGGTTGATTTTGGTGTATGTGAAATGTATCATGTGATCATTTAGAAATTGAGATATTTTGCTCTTGTACATGCCATTCATTCATTCTCTTCTGGAAAAAAAGGAAAAAAGGCAAGAAAAATGAAAAAAGATGAAAAAATTTTCAAGAAAAAAGTTGAAAAAAAATTCAAAATAAAAAAATTCAAGTGTTGTGAATAAGAGTGTTTGGCATGGATGTATCCTTGCATACTCATTTCTAATGGTCAATTTTAATTGGGTTGTGTTCTTATTGTGTGTTTTGAGAGAGTGTGCGCACATTATAATTGGTGTAAGTGTTGGTTGCTCATTAGTCTTGGCTTTTAGCTCCTCATTTCTCCAAATCGATTGTCTCTCTCTTACCCTTAACCTTGGCCCCATTACAACACTTGGAAAGTCCTCTTGATTATTATTTTGTATTTTGCATTTTAGTGGTGGAGTATTGAGAATCCTATCAAGCCTATGGTAGTTTGTTTGATTGGAAGAGAGTTGAGTGAACCTTACTATATTTTAAATACATGAATGGGAGTGTTCCATATTTCCCTAAAGTGAGGTTCTACCAGTCATACTTGTACATAATATCTAAGTGGGGTGAAAGATTGTGTATAGATGTCACTAATGGGATTAAGGTTTCTTGATGTGTACATTGTGTTTATATGTGATCTAATTCTTTGGTTACTTGAGTGATGTAATTGGTTAAAATGTGTATATATTTTCCCCGGTATTGTGTATATAAGTTTAATTTTTGTGACAAAAAACCAAAAAGATTTTCGATTTACTTTAAGATTTTATGGGTGCATCTTCCGCAAACCCTCATGAGACTTTACCCGTCCACTATAGGCAACCTAGGGGTTTAAAGGGCTTGTTGCACATGCTAAGTGCAATCATGATTTCTACAAAAATGAGTTAGGATTTTATTTTCTTTTCTAGGATTTTTACTTTTGTTTTACTCGAGGACGAGTAAAATTTAGATGTGGAGGTATTTGATCAACCTAAAATTATGATATTTTATACCCTTTTATTGTCTAATATTTGCTCAAAATAAATTATTAGATTAGGATTTTAATATATTTTTATTTATTTTGTAGGAATAATGAAATCTGAATAAATTAGGTGTCAAAGGATTTAGAAGAAGCATTGTAGATCAAGAAATAAAAATAAGAGAAAGAAGACAGTCCAATGGCCCATTTCATATGAAGCCCAATCCTGAGGACCGGCCTCCCTCCTTTCTTTCTCTTCTTCGCCAGCTGGGTCGGTCCAGTGTTTTTTTTTTTTTTTTCCTTTCATTTCTTTTTCTTCTCTCAGTGGGCTTGCGCTCTCCTTTCTCACCGAGGCCCAAACTGGAGCCCAACCTGGTCTCCTTTCTCTTTCACTTAAGTAGTCTCATGCGTGCTGCACGTGACACCGCCTTCCCCCCAATCTTTCTTCTTCTTCCTCATCCCACGACACCCAGAACTCGAAAAACAGGGCAACAGATCCATTCACCTTCCTCTTCCCATAACTCGCGCTTACTTCCTCTCTCTCTTCTCGTTCACATTCTCTAGTCATCACCATCATCAAGGTGACTGTTCCAATGAGTTGGATAGCCATTAATTCATCAAATAATGGGGGCAATTGAAGAGGGAGTTGGACGGGTTTTTATAGGGGTTTCAAAGGGGAATTCGGGGCAAAGGAGGTTGAAGCATTGATTTGAATTCGAGCTTTCATTTCTTTTGTTTTTCAGATTCAGATTCGTGGAGTATAGAGTGGTGGAAATGAGTATAGTTTATTCCCTTTTGCATCGAATTTTAGTTCTGTTTGTAGTTTCATTTTTCCACAAGTTTCAGACTCAAATTTCGAGTCGTTGAAATTGTAATCACCCTGAGCAAGCATTAGTTCAATTGAGGGAAGAGTTTGGATTGAATTTCTGATAAGGATTCTCTAAGAATTGATTGTGGACTCTCGGCTCTGGGCTCTGTTCCTAGGTTGTTTTACTCCTTGCTTTGTTTGCTCTGCTTCAATAATATGGCCTGGCTAAAGGCAGAAATTACAGCTAAATGTTGATGAATTGAAATTATTTGCAGTTTGATGCTTCTTATTTTGGCCCGATTCTTTGCAAGTTAGAGTAGTGTTCACAATTTCATGAATTAATCTTGTCTATTTAGTCTATTAATTTATGGAATAACTTGACCTTGGAGT
Organism: Carnegiea gigantea; assembly: GCA_029747015.1. Lineage (NCBI taxonomy): Eukaryota > Viridiplantae > Streptophyta > Magnoliopsida > Caryophyllales > Cactaceae > Carnegiea > Carnegiea gigantea. Next base: position 15,792 of record JAKOGI010000563.1, on the reverse strand, counting down.
TGGTTAATTTAGTATCTAATTTTAATTTTGATGAAAATTTTGGTAACCTAATTTCACAATCATCCTTGAGAACGATATTCGTAATTCCTACAACGATAAACCGTTACTTGCGGATTTTACGAACAACTGGAAGCTAAAGGAACACCAGGGTCCAACGTCGATTAGGTTCAGGTAATTGTCAAAACTCTCTAATTAAGTTTTAATTATTCTGCTAAGCATGGTGGGGCTATAACCACAGCAAATATAATATTTATGATATAATTAGTATATTATAATAACTAGTACCAGTAAAGTCATTACAAGAAGTTTAAGTGTGTTAACCAAGTATATTTCTAAAAAAAACCCTAAAAATTGCTTATTTGCATGTTTTACCCAGAATAGGGATCTTTCTCTAACTTTCAAAAGTTTTAGGACTAAAAAGGTAGTTAAAAATCAAAAGTATAAGATTTTGGGGTAGGTAAAAATTAATGAAAAAGGTCGAAGTTGAAAAAATTATTGTCGAGAACCTGAAGAGAGGTAAGTGCAAAATACCCATATAAATTGAGAAGATCTAAACTGTACACAAGTCATTACTAAATCTCCATTATCCGTGTTTTAAGGTTTTACTTAAATACATATTGGCCTGTAGAATTCATAAAATATTTATAAATTTGGAAAAAATATTGAAAGCAACAATTTTTTGCTTTTCCAATTTTTCTAATCTATCGAACCGAAAAACAAAGCATAGGAATTGAATTAAAAGGAAAATTTGTTTCCCATCTTTCACCCCTCCTCAATTCCATTAATTGTTTCAAATGAGAATTTGCTCCCCCTCCCTCCCAACCCATGGTTGCCGACAAATCCATCTCCATGTTTTCTAGCGAGAAGCATCCTCCCAACCCTCCAACATTTCCGGCCAAATTTCACTGCTACATTTACTCTGATAAAAGGCACACCTCCCCTCATCTACCATGGTCATTTGCTTTACCTGCCTAAGCCCTCCCCCCCCCCCCCCCAAAAAAAAAATCCCAATGACTACAATAGACGAAAGAGACATGGACAGCTACGGATGGAAATACTATACGAACCCGAAAAATTCGATTAAAATTCGCCCCATTTAACACCCAAATGGGTGATAAAAATGAGGTTCAAGTAGGTATTATGTTTAAAAATAGATATGGGTATGAGTATAGATTTATAAAATCCGAACCCGGTTATGTACCCAATTTGCTAGTAAAATGCGACAAAAATGTGGTAAAACTCAAAAATAAATGTTGCATGAAACTCTAATTGTATGGTATTGTAACACCTGCATTCTTTATTTTTCGTTAAGATGAGTGTGTTGGCTTTTTACGTTATAAAATCGTATTTTTAGTAACTATACAAGTTAAATTATTATTGATGTGCTTATGTGAGCAATAATTTTATTAAAAAGAATATTATTGTTGCTAATATTATTGTTGTTATTAGTTTTGAAAATTTTTCAATGATTTTTACTAAGCGTTAATAAAGATTATTAACGGGTACTAAATCGAGTAGGAACCTGAGTACGATTAGCTTGTTAACCTTCGAATTAGTTTCGAGGTTTAATAAATCGAACATTGACATATTTGGGATCGAATAATCGACGAAGGGTCGTATCATCGATTCAGGTTAGGATATGAGGTACGAGATTAGAAATTAGACTAGCGATGTTAGTTAAATGGGTAAGCAACAAAAAATATATATATATATATATATATATATATATATATATATATATATATATAAGCGGGCCGAAGCTCCTTACTTTCTCAGCAAAAACCACGACATGGGGGGTTCTTCGTGCTCCTCGCGATGCCCTCCCTGGCAACCACATAAGAGAGAGAGGAAGAGAGCTGAGCGACAGAGAGGGAGGAGGAGGCCGGCCAAGTGGTCGGTGGCGGTGGCAACACCACGCCGGCAACTGGCCGCGACACGCCTCTGTGACCCACTGAAATCAGAAAAAGAGAGAGAGACACGAAGGCATAAGAGAGGCAAACACCAAGCTACGCACCGCCACCATAGCGACCACCTCCGTCGGCGATTGGGTGTGATTTCGGTGACCACCACAGCACGCCGAAATCAACACAACCCACCGCAGAGCTAAGCTTAAAAGGGGGCTGATTCGGGATCTGAGTTGGACAGTGAATTAGGAGGTAATTCCCGGGTTCGAGCACATCCGAAACCACATCCAAAACCCTTAAATCAGGTCCTGAGCACGGAAGAGAGGTGGGTGTTTCTCGCCTCCTGAATATTAGTAATTTCGAGAGTGTTTTAGCCCTTAAGTTGTGATGCATGTCAGTTTAGGATTAGTTAGATTAATTGGGAACATGATGAATGATTATGCATGTTTTATTTTAACTGAATTCAGCTTAGATTATGCATGTTTAGCAAATTGGGAATTATGTGAGTAAATAGCGCTTTAATTCGATGCCTGTTTGTTTAGTTAATTCATGCCTGAAAGTAATTTCGAAATAACCTAATAATGCTTTGAAACGATATAGGTTAGATCAATTAATTAACGCTTGAAAATGGCTTCGAATCGATATAGGTTAGTTTAGTTAATCCATGCTTATAAGTAGCTTCGAAATAATATACGAATACTTCGAATCGACGCTTGTTTATTTAGTTAATTCATGCTTGAAAAGTAGCTTCGAGTAATCTATGAATGTTTTGAAACGATGCATGTTAGTTTAGTGATTCATGTTTGCGAAAGACCCTTAAAAATAACCTAAGTACACTTTGATTCATCGCCTAATAAGTTAGTTTAATTATGTTTAAAAGTATGCTTCGAAACAACTTATACATGCTCTAAGTCGATGTATGCTAAATTAGTCGTTTCATGTTTGAAGATGTCCTCGAAACCACCTGAGAGTGTCTTAAGACGATGCATGTAAAGTTAGCTAACCTATGCTTAAAAGTGGCCTTACAATGATCTAAGCGTGCATTTAATCTATGCTTGTTAAGATTAGTGAAATTATACTTGAAAACGACATGAACATGACGTGTTTACCTTCTGTTATGAAAAATGAATGCAAATGAGGTTCATGCCTTGATTAGTTTAATCTGGTTCGTTAAGCGTTATTTCAAGTTAAGATAATATAGATGTATGTGTATATGTGGTTATATATGCTTGCTGTAGCACACCGCTGGATGGTGCTGCTTGCTCGGTAAGTACCTAAGCCCTATTGCACATTTCTTTATAAGCTTTCGTGATAATATGCTATGGTTATAGAATTGAAAATCGAGATGGTAGTCGGATGGCTTGAGGTTGAACTAATGAGAGTTTTGAGGTCCTTTGTAGTCGGTGTTGTGTGAGGAGCGACCCTGGATTGTGTTTAACCGCAATCGTGTGGATTGCGAGGCCATGTATGGCTTATACTGCTGAGCTGATTATGAAGCATTTGAATGTGTTACGTGCAAACTCGCTTCCCTTTCATGTCATTGAGTTTCATCTTGCGAGTAAGGGTGTGTTTGAAACAGAAAGTTTTCATGGTTGTAACTAATAGTAGCCATAACTATTAGCAATCAATGGCTTATTTTAATCAATGGCCTATTTTAAATATATGAATACAGTTTTGGGAGTGAACTCGCTTGAATGGGGGAATCCCTAAGGAATTCAAATAAAAAGAGAGTTCGTTGTATGAAAAAGGTTTTCACTATGAGAAGCAGCAAACTTATTAGCCGTTATAGCCATGCACTTTAAATTGGCTAAGATAATGTGCTTTGGATAATATGATATGAATGATGTTAGCCTAGGGAATAAGTTCTGATACTAGAAAACCCTAGAAGACCTTGATGAGGGTAATGGTCCAATATATTATATGTAGTTGTTCCGGGAGCAAGAGCTTAAGCGTGAGCGTTAGGTCTCACTATGGGGTTTGAGAATACATCTCACCAATCAGCACTCTGTAATGATCTTATGCTAGAAGTATTTTCCTAATAAGCAAAGAAATGCAGTTGGTATTTGCCATTTTAAGTATTTCAAAAAGAAGGAAGTTTTTAAGGGCCAATAAGAGGCCAGATTGAATGAAATGTGAAAAACTTATAAGGGTCCTATTAGGACCAATACGAAAGAGATTCTTTTAAAGAATATGAGCCTCAAAGAGGTTAAGAAAAGAGTTTTATGAGCCTCAAGAGGCTAAAGAAAGAGTTTTTATGAGCCTAAAGAGACTAAGTAAAGTGTTATCAGAAAAAGAAAGAAGGATTTTTGTGCATATCATGTGATTAAGATTCTAAGTACAGTATGAATGAAATTTCAAGTACAGTATGGCCATATCCTTATAATGCATCGAGCATATGAGTTTGAATGTACATGTTAGCTAAAGAAAGCTCCTTGTATAATCTCTACTTCATGTGTTTAAGCATCTTGTATGAGTAAATTAGATAAACAAGGCATAAATCACGTGTTATATCATATAACCTATGAAAGAAAGTTTTGTGCTTAGCCCTCATTGCTTGCTTATGTGACTTGAGTGCTTGGTTTTTAAGAAGTTTGGTTATTTAGGAACCTAAAAATGGGTTTAAGTGGCTAAAATGAAGTTTATGGATAGTGATCCTTCATTAAGGATCTATGATTACCTAATATGATAGTAAAGTACGAATATGTGGTATGTGACTATTATGGGTATTATTGCCTGTAACGGTTTTGGTTTTAAGGAGTCGGGGAATACTCAATGAGCGTGTGGTTGCTCATCCCATTACTCTTTCCCCTTTTTCCCCAGGTTTGCATTATGACAAGTAGAAGCCAAGACACTTATGCCAAGATGGATTCTATTCTTGCCTGTAAGGTGTCATGCGGGCTCATTTGAAGGGGTCTTACATGTTTAACGAAGCCATGTAATGTATTCCTAGAATTGTAAACGTTTGTAAACAAGTATTCTAATTCATGTAGTGCATTCGGCTTAGGAATTGCTCTGTACAGCCATGTGAGCCAACCATCTAATTTGTCAGTTGTCCTTTTAACTGAAATCAGTTATGTTTTGGGTTGCAAACCCTAGTACTCCGGTTATGTGAACCGTTGAGTTGTATCTTTCACTTTTCTTGTATTAATAAACTATATTGTTTGATATACTCCGAGCGAGTTGCTCGTTGAGTTATGAACTCCGGCGCATAGCCGTTGAGCTTATTTTAGAATGTTTTACGCGTCTGTTGATTGCAGGGGTTTATTATAAGACTTTTAGCCTGGAAACAGTTAGTTTTTAGAGAAAAATCTGTCCGTTTTGCCCTAGAAGTTAAGTAGGGAGTAAGAAAACATAACGCTCCTGGCCCTATGGGCTCGGGGCATTACAAGTATTTTTTTTATGTAGAAGTGAATTTATTTTTTTTTTTTTACAATTTTAGTTTCTGTGAGTCTAATTGGGATGAATTTTATTAGCGTTGCTTGAAGGTACTAATCAAACATAGCGTGCATACAAATATGAGTTAAATATAGGAGACATCTTGCATATTCTATATGTACCCGAATAAAACTCGTAAACTCAAAAAACTCGATAGGTATGGGTATTTTTGTAACCCCACAAAATTCAATGGGTATGGTATGAGTATGGGTAGGATTTCCCAACAATGGATAAGGGTACAGATATGCCTCAACGCGCCCCAAACTGCCCCATGCCCATCCCTATGGACAACAGCACAGAGGAAAGAGTGGGCTCTTTGCTTATAGATCTCAATTGGGGGGAGGTGGGATAGAGCTCTTTGCCAAAAAATATGTAGGGGGGTTGGGGGAGGCGGGAGGGGTAGTTTCCTGACAATAGATGGGTTGGGAGGTATTAGCAGTTCATTATCTTATATTTATCATTACTGTTGTATCTTATCTTTATCCTTAGCTGATAGTTGTAGATAGCATCCTTTTGTATCTGTGACTATATTGCTTCAAAAATTATATGTACTCTAGAATTCTTCATGAATTAAAGGCGTAGCCGTGGTGAGGGATAAGCACCACAGAACGTTCTCTCCCAAAGTGACTTAAGATTTCACAAGGTATCAGAGCCCTAATCATCAAGCTATCAACAGGTCTCGACATGGGTGATAAAAAGGATAGTGAGAATGAAATACCATCACTAGTGTTCAATCCTAATGACCCACAGTCCCCATACTATCTCAGTAGTGCTGATAATCTTGATAACATCGTTAGTCTAGTGGTTTTCATGGGAGAAAATTATGGCAATTGGAGTCGCTTAGTGGCCAATGCTCTAAAATCCAAAAACAAAGTGAGTTTTGTGAATGGAAAAATTGCCAAGCCTGACTCACACTCTCCAGAATTTGATGTGTGGGAAAAATGTAATTCCATGGTCATAGCCTGGCTTTACCATGTAATTGACAAAAATCTTCATGGCTCGGTAGCATATGCCGAGACAACGAAGCAAATGTGGACTGATTTGGAGGAACGGTACTCTCAGAGTAATGCCTTGAGAGTGCTTCAGATCAAGAGACACATAACTCTTTCTCAACAAGGAGATCTCACAGTGATAGAATATTTCACAAAAATGAAGACGTTGTGGGATGAATTGAACAATTACACAATCATACCAGTTTGCAAGCGTGGAGAATCGAAAGGATTTGTCAAGCATCTGGAGGAGGAGCAAATCCATCAGTTTCTGATGGGGCTGGACACAGATCGGTTCGAAAATATGAGAACTAATCTTCTGTTAATGGAACCATTGCCCAGCCTTAACAAGATATATGCCACAGTGATATGAGAAGAGCAGTAGCGATCGTTTGCTCAAGCGATGACCTCGAAGCCAGTGCTAGAAGCGTCCACTATGAAGGCGACAGCGGTTAACCGGCAAAGGGAAAGTCAACGATCGAGATGCACACACTGCCAGAAGATTGGTCATGAACGCAGCAACCACTATGAGCTGGTGGGTTATCCGCCGAATTGGGGTGGGAGACGAAACCCCATAGCAAATCAAGGAGGAAGGCGAGGTGCTCGGATCTAGAATGGCAAGAATAACGATGGACTAAAGGACACAAACAAAGGAGGTGAGCTTGGAACTGAAGGAGCTAGGTCAACTGCAAGAGGAGGTGGAGCTTTAATGGCAGCTGACGCCATGGCTCCCGGAAACTCAAGATATGGAAGCTTCACACCCAGCCAGGTAGAAGAGCTTTATGCTCTGTTTAAAGAAAGGGAAAGTTAGGAGAGATTAAGTGGTAAGGCTTTCTCTCACAAATTACATTGGATACTTGACAATGGGGCCTCTCACCACATGACTTCAGATTTGCATATTATCCAAAATTTATATAGTCTCTCTGACCCAATTCACCTCAATACAGCAAGTGGTAAAATTGTGTGTGTTGAAAAGGTTGGGACAGTAATTGTTAGCCCCAATCTGACCTTGAAGAAAGTGCTTTTTAGTCCAGAGCTTCAGTGTAACTTGATATCTATCAACTAGCTTGCTAAAGATACCCAGTGTTTGATTACGTACAGCCCTGATTTTTGTCTTATATAGGACCTTACATCGAAAAGCTGATTGGAGCGGGTGAATTACGAGATGGGGTGCACTATTTGAAACTACCCGTTGAAGGATCGATGTTTGCAGCAGTTCAAACCAAAGATGCGGTGTTGTGGCATCAGAGACTTGGGCACGCTTCATATGGTAGCTTAGTTACCTTGTCTAGTTTTTATAATTTCCATTTGAATAAAGGTCTCTATGATTGTTCCGATGTTTATCATAGAGCTAAATAGACTAGATCTGCATTTTTTAATAGTGAGTCTAGAGCAAACAAGCCTTTTGCTTTAATTCACTATGACTTGTGGGGCCCTTATCATACAGCATCTTTTTCGGATTGCCATTATTTTCTCTGTGTGGTTGATGATTTTAGTCGTGCCGTGTGGGTTTTCCTGTTCAAAGACAAATTTGAAACAGGTAAATTCTTAAAATATTTCTGTTCCATGGCTCAAACCCAATTTGGGCACCCTGTTCAAAGAATTCGTAGTGACAATGGGACCGAATTCAAAGGACCCTTGCAAACCTATTTTTTCCAAAATAGGATAATCCATGAGACCTTCTGTGTGGATACGCCCTAGCAAAATGGATGTCTCGAACGTAAAAATCGTCATATACTTAATGTTGCTAGGGCATTGAGATTCCAATCTTCGCTTCCGCTTCGTCTTTGGGGGGAGTGTATGTTAACAGCAGCTTATCTCATTAATCGTACCCCCACCAAGTTGAACAATTTTAAGACTCCATATGAGTTACTATTTGGGGTTAAGCCCTCTCTTGATAATCTCAAAGTTTTTGGGTGCCTATGTTACGCTCATAATCATTCCAAGACTCGGGATAAGTTTGATGAGTGTTCCACTAAGTGTGGTTTTTTGGGATATCCTCATGCCCAAAAAGGGTGGCATGTGTATGATTTTGAAAAGGGAAAAATCTTTGTCTCCGGGGATGTAGCTTTTTACAAGACTGTGTTTCCTTTTGCTCACAAGCCCACAATAACCGAGCCCACAATGCCTCAGCCCACACAGCCCAATTTTGGTGACCCTACCGATGTACCTGATCGAGCTCATTGGCCTAGTAATTCTTCTAGTCTAGCAGAAGAAGCTCATAGCCCAATCCAGCTCCAGAATTCTTGTGAGCCCAGCCTATCACTATCCAGTCCACACACTCCTCAAGCTACATCTGTTGAGCCAGCAACATCTCTCTCTCTGTTGCCCTGCAGGGGGAGCCCCCTACTTTGGGGTCCTCTTTCGAGCCCAATAATCGACACCCGAGTAGTGCCATTTCTCTTGAGTCTCCTGAAATGTCCACGCAACATGCAGTGGGCTGCCCATAGAGAGAACAGAGACCACCGGCCCACCTTCGTGATTATGTCTGCAAAGTCATTGCCTACCAAGCACCCCACTCTTCACCAGCTCAATCTGCTACTTTAGGTACCGCGTATCCCTTATCCAATTTTCTTACGTATGATCGGTTTTCTACTTCCCATAGAGCTTTTTTGGCCGCCCTGATTCTGAAGTAGAACCTCGAACCTTTGCTCAAGCGGTTCAGCACCCACAGTGATGTGATGCTATGGCTACCGAGATTCAAGCCTTGGAAGATAATCACACGTGGGATTATACAACTCTCCCTCCAGGTAAACATGCACTTAGGTGCAAATGGGTTTGTAAAATTAAATACCCTGCAGATGGGTCCATTGAGCGACACAAAGCTCGACTTGTTACTGTTGGGAACAAACAAATTGAAGGACTAGATTTTAATGAAACGTTTGCCCCAGTCGCTAAGATAGATACTATTTCCTGTCTGTTGACTCTTGCTGTCTCCAAAGGTTGGACCTTTCATCAACTTGATATGAACAATGCGTTCCTCCATGGTGATCTTTGTGAGGACATATATATGAAGCCCCCTCCCGGATTTCATCCTCCTAAGCCTGATCTTGTGTGCAAAGTAAAGAAATTTTTGTATGGCTTACATCAGGCACCGCGATAGTGGTATTTCAAATTGGCTTCAGCACTTCAAGACTATGGGTTTATCCAGTGTCCATTAGACCATTCTCTCTTTATATATCGTCGTAGGGATGTTTTCCTTGCTCTGTTAGTATATGTCGATGATATTGTACTTACAGGCAATAGTTCCTCTCACTGTCAGGCATTCAAAGAATACTTACACAGGTGTTTTAAGCTCAAAGAGATGGGTCCCCTTAAATACTTCCTTGGGATTGAAGTAGCCCGAAATCCAAATGGGTTGTTCTTGTCTCAACGGAAGTACGCTTTAGACATTCTTTCTGAGTGTGGTATGTTGGGTGCTCGACCTGTTTTTTTTCCTATGGAAACAAAAGCTTAAATTATCTATTGATTCTGGAGAACCCATAGCAGATGCCTCTCAGTATCGATGTTTGGTTGGGCGTCTCATTTATCTCAGCATTACAAGGCCTGACATTGCTTATCTAGTCCATATATTAAGTCAGTTCATGCAGGACCCTCGACAAGGGCACTGGTATGCTGCCTTACGTCTTCTACGTTATCTTAAGTCTAGCCCTGGTCAAGGTATTTTTCTCCCAGCCAGTTCTCACCTTGATCTACATGTCTATTGTGACTCCGATTGGGCTAGTTGTCCCATGTCTCGCCGATCCGTGTCTGGATATTTTGTTCATTTGGGAAATGCTCCTATCTCTTGGAAGACTAAGAAACAACCCACGGTGTCCCGTTCGTCTGCTAAAGTGGAGTAACGAGCTATGGCCAATGCAAGCAGTGAGATCGTTTGGCTTCGTAATCTTTTACTATTTCTTGGTGTGCCTATCTCAACTGCCATTCTTCATTGTGACAACCAAGCAGCACTTCATGTAGCTGCTAATCCAGTATTGCATGAGTGCACAAAATATATTGAGGTTGACTGCCACTTCATTCGCGAGAAGTTAGTGGCTGGCATCATTCGTACTTGTTATGCGCCAACCAAGGAGCAGCTTGCTGACCTTTTTACTAAAGCTATCGGTCAACAGCAATTTCAGTATTTATTGTCCAAGTTGGGCGTTTTGAATCTTCACGCTCCACCTTGAGGGGGAATATTAGCAGTTCATTATCGTATGTTTATCATTACTGTTGTATTTTATCTTTATCCTTAGCCGATAGTTGTAGATAGTGTCCTTTTGTATATGTGACTGTATTGCTTCACAAATTGTATGTACTCTAGAATTCTTCATGAATAAAAGGCGTAGCCATGGTGAGGGATGAGCACCACAGAACGTTCTCTCCCAAAGTGACTTAAGATTTCATAGGAGGACTACGCAGTGCAATTTTTGCTTTTGCAAACAAAAGTAGGGGTGTCAAATGCTCTTGATGATTAGAGAAAAAGGGATGAACCAGACGATCTCTTCTTTAAATATGTTATCCAAATTGAAGCATTCTTCTTTATTGTAAAAATCGAACTCTTGGTTTAGTTAACGTTAAAGAAATGGATTGTTGATATTTAATGAAGACAAGTGAAAGACGTAGACGGTAGATCTTAAATTTGTGGCTGCAATCACTATAAATGCATTCTTTACATTTGATGATCAAAATATTAATTTGTTCTGATATGTCTGTGTTGGCTATTAGAATTGGAAAAGTTCTGTACGTCTTCCATGCATTCCATTGGATGTGGACTTCACTATGACGCTGACCCATCGCAAAGAGATGCTTGAGGCTCAATTGCGGAGGCTGTGTTCTTGTCATCGTGGTCCTGACCCTCTCGCTCTTGCATTTCCTCAACAAATGAAATAATCAACTTTGTTACTGTTATTAGATTGCATTACTTGAGGATTAGGATAGTTTAATTTCTTCTCTTTCTCTCCTTTTTTTTTTTTTTGCATTTTCAATTTCTATTTTGTAATTTTACAATTAATTAATGTAATCTGAGTGTGGGTTTGCTAATTTTAAGTGAAAGTTTGCGGCTGGCAAGTTGTATTGGGTTCTGTGTATTCTTCCTCATTAATGTTTTCTTGTTGGTAAGCGGATCTAAATCTATTGAACCCCTCTCTCAAGGGTACCCAATGGATTAGAATAGGCTAAGAGGTAAGGAAAATCAAAACTTAAATCAGAAGTCCCCCAAGTCGAACCCGGATGGAGAGTATTGGAAGGGTAGCACTGACCATCGGGCCACGTGTTGTTCGATTCTTCCTCATGAATGTTACTTTTGCCTTCTAGTATTATCGGATTTATTATAGCCATTCAACTATGAGGAGTACAATGTTTTGGCACGAGTAAAGAGGAACAAAGAGCTCATCAAAATTAAAATTTTAAGTTTATACCTATTCAAGTATGAAAGTGGGTATTGTCCTACATTGTTAAAATAGAAAAAGAAAATGAAAGTGGGTGTTATCCCACATTGAGAAAATTAAAGGGTTTAAGCATGTATATAAGCTTGTGAGTTACTCCACTCATCGCTAATTAGTTTTGGGATGGAATCTCATTTGAGCTTATATGCATGACCCTTTATTAATTACCCAATTGATATAAAAATTTAACAATACCAACAATCCGAAACTACAAATATAGTTGCGAAAACCCGCTTAAGGACTAGACCCTTTATTAATTGCCCAATTGATATAAAAATTTAACAATACCAACAATCCGAAACTACGAATATAGTTGCGAAAACCCGCTTAAGGGGCCTAGTCCTTTTGTTCCGACTTTAAGGAGAGAGCATTCCGTATTTCCGTATTACGTTCCACAATCCCAGCGTACCACAATCCTAGCAACTAAAGGCTTATTCTATTTCGCGATAAGATACAACTGTAAGCTGTAAGAAAATGTAAGGAACTGTAAGAAAATATAAGGAGCTATAAAAAGATGCAATGAGCTATAAAAAGATGTAAGGATAGATGTAACGAGCTGTTGAATGTTATAGAAAATCTATATGGGATGTAAAAAGATGTAAGGAGATGTAAGGATTATAGTACAGATATAAGAAGCTATAAGGAGATGTAAGAAACTGTGAGGAGATGTGAGCTCTTAACTAAATCCTCAAAAATGATAAATAGAACAGGGTCTAAGCCCTGTTTAAGATATTTAGTGAGTGAACTTATGGCTGAAAAATGCCATTGCGGGAGACAGGAGGCACATACGACTTGAGAATAAGACCTTTATCAGCTTTGTTACAACATGGGTGGATTGTTTCTAAGGTTTCACTTGTTGCTGGGTAAACAAGTTTGCTTTAATCTTTTGCTAGCTCCAGAGGACATAGATTGCATGTTAATTAAGGAACCAATAATCAATACTTTGGATTCTTCCCTGGGAGAACGGCCAAGGACCCCCCCCTCCCCCCTCTTCTTATATAGAGTTTGGGAAAGAGGGAATCAAATATATAAACTTTTATCTTACAATAGAATGTACATCTTACTACCTTAAAAGAGAATAAGGCAAGTTACTATTAAGGAAAATTTTGTAATTTAATGGGTATTTTGATCATTTTAAAGTTAATGCTTATTCTCTTAATAAATAGTTAAATGAAGGATATTTTTGTAATTTTATATAATCAAGATTCATCCTACAACATAAGTTATTATTATAACCAATAGTAAAATAAAGGCAATGTAGTAAATTTACTCAATTGATCACACTTTTCAAATGGCAATTTTGACTTTGTAATGCAAACTCTACTCGTTTATGACTTTTCTTTAAAATAAATAGTATTTAGTCAAACATCCTCAAAATAATATTTACTACAAGTTAAAAAAATGGTTTTAAGGGTGTGAATTTTTGAATGAACTGAAAGATAGCACTAGGAGAGCAGTTTTTTTTGGTTAATTGATTATGTTTAAAAAGGGGTAATATTAATCTTTTTTATTAAAAAATCATTTTGTATTTGATGAGACGGAGCAATTTAGTACTCTCTCTCCCCCCTCTTGTTTAAATGGGTTAATTTTTCTGGATTAAATTATATCAATTTTGGAAAGATTGGATTAACTCTTGTCTTAGAATTAGCATTGACTTAATTTAAGTTGAATCAAAAGGATATGAATAGATTTCTTTATAACATATTATCATTCACATCTTACTTGCGATGGGATATGCTATCATTGAGATTGTATTGCCTACTTGTTGATCCATCCTTTGTAGTTAGAGGTTTTTTTAATTAATGTTACTATGCTTTTCTATTTGATTATTTGCCTAAGCTTTCCCAACTTACGTTATACTAATATCTCATCTGAGTTGATTAGCATGTCTTATCCAACCTCAAACTGTTCTAACAATTCTTAATTTAATAATTTAAAGTTACAAATTGAATTTAATTAACAACTTCTCTATTTTTGAAAAATCACAAAATTTAATTGAACAAATTTCACGTTGTTACTAACAAGTTTAATGATTAACTTATCTATCAAAACTTACCCATATGCAAAGCGCGCAAGTTGTCACTTAATTTCAAACTAAAATCCTTGTTTTCACCAGCAGATTTGGTAGTCCGACCATAGAAAATAGATAGTTCGAAGGCAAGTATAAGTTGGAAAAGTTATTTTGGCATGCCTTAGTTATAGGATCATAATTGCATGGCTTGGGATGAAACCCAATGTCGTTTGCTTAGAGAGTACCTCTGGGATCATGGAGGAGGGTAATAACTGAGAATGATAATCCGGGCATCATCTCAGTCTTTGAAGATACGAAAATGTAAGAACTAAGGCGAAAATTCTACCGAAGGAGACTCTTGAGATAGGAGGCTGATGAATGAATGGAAATGGCACTTTGGCTTCGGAGTTCTAACCGAGCGAAGGGATACGGATCCCCCAAATTCAAAACCAGGGGATCCTTACTTCTTACAGAAATCAATAGAGATGCCATGGCGGCAGTTTCCTTGAATCCTTCAAGCAACAACACCCTTCACCCTTGTTCCCAGCAGTGAAACATCATATATTGTCAGAACATCAGCCTTCAAGCAAACGCACACCCATACACACGCACACTGTCTTGCAGAGATCACTATCCCATATCTGCTGCCATAAGAGTATAAGACCACAATTAAACGGTATTAAACTACATAATTACAATTCCTAGCATCTTCAGTAATTATTAGCAGAAGTTAGACTGCGCTTGGGTTAACCCTGTCCACATTATTCACAGAGAAAGACACTGTTAATTTGTAGCCTAGAATCCATTCAGATTCATCATGTTCAATTGGCCACCTTTGTTCTGGTTCTCAGGGCACAACCCATGATTCAAATGGCTTCTGCGAGAATACGGAGTCAGGATAGACTTGCTGGCTTCCTGTACAGTAATGTAAGAGATTGTCAGGTTTGAGTTCAATACAAATAACGAAGTAGATGCCCTCATATATCATACTAAATACCTTATGCCTATTTTGACAAACTCTTTTTAGGGCTTCTTTCTTTCCTTTTCCCCCTTCCACTCTTGTGAGTACTATCAATCTATCATCTTAATTTTTTTCTGCGTGCTGGCTTGTGCCATCGCATGCATGTACACTACCCTGCTACTGCATGCCTGCTAGGCACTGTGCCTTTGGGTTTTTTGGCTGGGTTTTTTTTTGGGGGGGGGGAGGGTGGATCCTTAGGTAGGGCCAGCAGAAACATTAACTCCTCGTTTACGCGGGTAGAAAAACTGTGGCAAATGAGCCCGCTAACCAATCTACAATCATGCTTCTATCCAAGAGAAGAATATTTTATAAGATCTAGTACAATCACCAGCCATACAAGTTTGTCCAGTTTATTGGATAATGTCAGCATGTTCAACAACATCATGGCCTAACACATTAACATATGGCAACTGAATTCTTCAGAGTTGCACGCATCCGTACAAGTTCCACTTTACCTACATATAGCACTCATGCATGTGTATATTTTAAGATTCATGAAGTGGAAGGAACATGAGGAAGAAGTACTGTTCAGAATTCAGGCTAAGACATCGAGAAGGCAAATCCTACAACCAGACACAGTCTTAATTCTTCTGTACATTAGGCAATTACATAAACCATCAACCCTCGGTGCTCTGGGTTGGCTTGGCTACTTGGCTATGCGGATTATGTTTGCCATTCTGCAGCCAAAAGGGATCCATGTGTGGATCCATGTGTACTGGTAATGTCCAGTGGAACCCTCGCTCGCACCTTGGTAGCAAGGGACATATAAAGGTAGACCCAAGAAATAGGTTGGTCAGCTCGTTAATCTTGATGGAATCATGTTCAGATTATGAGATGCATACACTGAACTGGGATCAGGTTCGTAGGGTCGTTTTTGGTTCTGATCATGCTTGGCTTATTTTACGTTGGTCCCCTATAAATTGTCAGTAAAGTAAAATCAATATTGTTCACACTGATTTTAGGTTAGAATAGGCTGGGTCAAGGCCAATAGGGGTAGGATTGGTAA